>DWAA01000031.1:0-37026 GCA_018237865.1 Styx infernalis | reverse complement strand
TCATCAAACTTTTCAATAGCAGAAAGCCTGTGGTGAATAATATAAAACAAACCTTGAGTTATATGAGAGAGACGCCTGCTGAAGAAGCCAGGCGCTCGAACCTTACCATTTCACCCTCAAAAATTGTTAGCTACTGGTCCATTTAAGAAGGTCGAATTGAGTAGACTTTATTAGCGATATAATTTCGGAAGATGTAGAAGTAGCTTCTTCGTTTGTATCTACGCTGTACTTGTCATCCATACATAAACCACAGCCTTAAGTTTCTTCTTTAGGATACTTGTCACTCACATCAAAGCTGAGTTGTCGTATTTTACGTAATGATTAATTGTGATTGTGATTGTGACACGTAACGATAAATGTTGTTTCAGCCTTTAGTCTAGCCCATAGACTAAAGGCTGAAACAACACGAGCAGTTACAGCCATTCACATACCTTAAACTGCTCGTGCGCCGAAAATCTATATAAGATTCTTTGAAATGTGAGTTGTCCTTCTCTAACCTAAATTCACACAAACACCCGACGTATATCCAAAAAGTCAGCAGCTGGCAATAGCCGCAGGCGATCTCTTCTCCTGGCGACATCCCCGGGCCGGGCATCAGCATATTATGCGGCATTGACGCCTGGGGGCACGGATCGGGCATGGGCATATGATGGTCCATGTCAGACATGTCCATTGTCATCATCATGCTGCTGTGTTCGCAGGCTGAATGGTGCATCAGCGATTTTGAAATAACTGGTGCAATAAACAGCATCGTAACGGCAAGCAGCGCCAGCCAGCAGGCCGTTTGGTTAAAGCGTTTGCGCCAGGACAAAACGTTACCGATCCGTAGTCATTGTGGCGCAAGTGTATCCTGGAAGAAGGAATGATGTTAAATGAATTGTTAGATTGACGCAGACACTGGGTCTGCTATTGTCACGCACCCTCTGACGCTGGTGGAAACGTAAATGGAGTGTCGTCCTGACTGCGGCGCCTGCTGTACAGCACCTTCAATATCAACGCCAATCCCCGGAATGCCGGAGGGGAAGCCCGCCAATACGCCCTGCGTTCAGCTGGACGAGCGTCTGCGGTGCAAGCTGTTTGGCTCGCCGTTACGGCCTAAAGTTTGCGGCGGACTCCAGCCTGCAGGCGAGATGTGCGGCACCTCACGCCAGCAGGCAATGGCGTACCTGATTCACCTGGAAGCCGCAACGGCACCCTAGATATCTTTGATCCGAGTCATGCAATAAATGCTGACGGCTATCATCCCCAGCGCGATGAAGAAAACGCTGTGATAGTTCCAGATTTCAGCCACAACCCCGGCAAGTGAACCCGCAATTATCCAGCCTACACGCGTGGTATTGGTATACAGCGTGGTGGCCGCTCCGGCCTGCCCGGGCATCAGGTCCTGGAAGTAGATCATGCCGATCCCGGCCAGAATCCCGATAAAGATGGCGTTTAACAGCTGCAGCCCAAGCAGCAGGTATTCGTTGGTCACCGTCACCATACCGATATAGAACAGCAACCCCGCCACGACGGCAAGGCGCATCAGGAAACGTTTACCGAACCGTTTTGCATAGTAGCCCGCAATTAACATGGTCGGAATTTCCAGTCCGGCCGCGGTGCCCATCATTATCCCAGCGAGCTTCTCCGGCAAATGTAGTTCATTGATGATATAGAGCGGCATATTAATGATATACAGGCTGTTGCAGCCCCACATCATGGTACAGGCGGCAAACAGCAGCAGGGCATCACGGCGATTGCGGCGCGGCGACTCAAGCGTTGCTGTCGTTTTCACCACCGGCTCTTTACGCATGGACGGTAAAAAAAGCCAGACCATCGCTCCGCAAATGACAAAGGCAAATGCGGCGCTCAGGTACATCACTTCGAAACCAAATCCCATCGCCAGCGCATAGGCAATCGGCGGTCCAATAACCCACGCGAGAGAAACCTGCGCGCGCAGGATAGAGCTGAACATCACCGCTTCGCGCCCGGTGTGGTCGGCATGCTCGCGGGCAAGCGCAAACATTTGTGGGTTAGCCGTGGAGCCGAAGCTGCTTAGAAGCACCCCGACGAACAGCAAAATGAAATAGTTACGATTCCAGGCGAACAGCACGCAGCCCAGCGCGCCCGGCAGGCAGCAGAAAAAAATGAGCGTTTTGCGGTCGCCTTTACGGTCAGATCGCCCGGCTAAAAACTGGCTCACCAAAATACCTATCACCGCGCTGCCGGTGAAGAAAAAGCCGACCAGCGCGGGGCGAACGTGGACTTCATCGGTCAAAAACAGGCTTAACGTTGGCGTTTGTAGCGCGCCGGCGATGCCGGTCAAAAAAGCCACAATCAGAAAGGCGGTGGAGGTGAAATCCAGCGGCTTGCGGGCCGCGGTAACGGGAGCGTTTTGCATGCTAATCGATGGCAGGAAAAAGAATGCGCGGAGTTTACGCTCGTTGCCCGTAAATAAACAGATTTACCCGTACACATTGCGGGGTGGTTGGCATAAATCATTCCAGGGTCGGGGCTTCAGCCGGACGCCGTTTGCGATAGCTGAAGTTTGCTGATGCTGGCCGATAATTGCCGGTCCAGGCGCTGAATATACCGTCTGCTAAACTGAAAATGTGCTGAAGCTCTAAATTTCGCAAACAGAAATGCGAGAAATGTTGCGTGGAATGCAGCATTAGCGCAACACTTATTGAAACGTTTCAGCGTCATCTTTTTGCATCCCGCAGCTCGAGATGGCGCATTTTTTCTCAGACAAGCTGAATCGTTTCAATTCGGCGAGAGAGGAGATTTATGTTCCAGTTATCTGTGCAGGATATTCACCCGGGCGCGTCTGCCGGGAGCAAAGAAGAGGCTATCCGCCTGGTTGCCGCTGCCCTTGTGCAGGCAGGCAACGTCGGCGAAGGCTATGTCAACGGCATGCTGGCGCGCGAACAGCAGACGACAACCTATTTAGGCAACGGGATCGCCATCCCGCATGGCACCACCGACACGCGTGACCTGGTGCTGAAAACCGGCGTTCAGGTTTTCCAGTTTCCACAGGGCGTTGAGTGGGGCGAGGGCCAGACCGCCTATGTGGCGATCGGCATTGCAGCCAGCTCCGACGAACATCTGGGCCTGCTGCGTCAGCTGACCCACGTGTTGAGCGATGACGACGTGGCTGAACAGCTGAAATCCGCGACCGATGCCGAAGCGCTTCGTGCGCTGCTGATGGGCGAGAAACAAAGTACCGCGCTGCTGCTGGATAACAGCCTGCTTTCGCTGAACGTCGACGCCTGCGACCTGATGACGCTCCAGGCGCTGAACGCCGGTCGCCTCAAGCAGGCGGGCGCGGTCGATGCGGCTTTCGTCAGCAATGTGATTGCCGGTAATCCGCTGTATCTCGGTCAGGGCATCTGGCTGAACGACAGCGCGGAAGGCAACCTTGTCAGCGCCGTTGCCGTTAGCCGCCCTGCCGCAGGCTTTGAGGCGAACGGAAACCCGGTGAACTTACTGATGACCGTTGTCGTTGCCGACGAGCAGCCGCTGCAGGTGCTGAACCGCCTGAGCGACATGCTGTTGGGCAACGGTGCCGACAAACTCTTGAGCGCCGATGCACCGACATTGCTGACGCTGCTGACCAGCGACGATGCGCCGGCAGAAGAGGCGCTGAGCGCTGAATTCACCGTGCGAAATGAACATGGCCTGCACGCCCGCCCGGGTACGGCACTGGTCAACACCATAAAACAATTCAATAGCGAAATTACCGTGACAAACCTTGATGGAACCGGCAAGCCAGTAAATGGACGTAGCCTGATGAAAGTCGTGGCGCTGGGCGTGAAAAAAGGCCACCGCCTGCGCTTCACCGCGCAGGGTGAAGATGCTGAACGGGCGCTGAAGGCGATTGGCGATGCCATCTCTGAAGGCCTTGGGGAGGGTGCGTAATGACCAGACGTGTCGCGACAATTACCCTCAACCCGGCCTATGACTTAGTGGGCTTCTGCCCGGAAATCGAGCGCGGTGAAGTCAACCTGGTTCGTACCACCGGCCTGCATGCCGCTGGCAAAGGCATCAACGTGGCCAAAGTGCTGAAAGATCTTGGCATTGACGTCACCGTTGGCGGCTTCCTGGGTAAAGATAACCAGGACGGCTTCCAGCAGCTCTTCAGCGAGCTGGGCATAGCGAACCGTTTCCAGGTCGTGCAGGGCCGTACCCGCATCAACGTCAAGCTGACGGAAAAAGACGGCGAAGTGACCGACCTTAACTTCTCCGGTTTTGAAGTGACCGCAACGGACTGGGAACGCTTCGTTGCCGATTCCCTGAGCTGGCTGGGCCAGTTCGACATGGTGTGCGTCAGCGGCAGCCTGCCGGCGGGCGTTTCTCCGGAAGCGTTTACCGACTGGATGACCCGCCTGCGCAGCCAGTGTCCGTGCATTATCTTCGACAGCAGCCGCGAAGCGCTGGTTGCCGGTTTGAAGGCTGCGCCATGGCTGGTGAAGCCTAACCGCCGCGAGCTGGAAATTTGGGCCGGTCGTAAACTGCCCGAGCTGAAAGACGTGATTGAGGCGGCGCATGCGCTGCGCGAGCAGGGGATTGCTCATGTGGTGATTTCTCTCGGCGCAGAAGGCGCGCTGTGGGTTAACGCCTCCGGTGAATGGATTGCCAAACCACCAACTTGTGAAGTTGTGAGCACCGTTGGCGCAGGAGATTCTATGGTCGGCGGCCTGATTTATGGCCTGCTGATGCGCGAGTCCAGCGAACACACGCTGCGCCTTGCTACCGCCGTTGCTGCCCTGGCCGTCAGCCAGAGCAACGTAGGCATTACCGATCGTACACAGCTGGCCGCCATGATGGCTCGTGTCGACCTGAAACCTTTCCACTGACAGCAGGAGACAGGCAATGAAAACGCTGTTAATTATTGAACCGGGACTGGGGCAGGCGCGCGCGTATCTCGCGAAGACGCTGCTCGGTGCCGCTGCGCCAAAAGCGCATCTCGACATCATTGATAACCCGAACGATGCCGAACTGGCGATTGTCGTTGGCAACGCCATTCCTGCGGATACCTCGCTGAACGGTAAAAAGGTATTCCTGGGCGATATCAACAGGGCCGTTCAGCATCCTGAGCTGTTCCTGAGCGAAGCAAAAGGTAAGGCACAGGCGTATACCGCGCAGGCAGCAGCGGCACCCGCTGCTGCAAAAGGGCCGAAGCGTATCGTCGCCGTCACCGCCTGCCCAACCGGCGTGGCGCACACCTTTATGGCTGCTGAAGCGATTGAAACCGAAGCGAAAAAACGCGGCTGGTGGGTGAAGGTTGAAACCCGTGGCTCCGTGGGCGCAGGTAACGCGATTACGCCTGAAGAAGTGGCCGAGGCTGACCTGGTGATTGTGGCGGCCGATATTGAAGTCGACCTGGCAAAATTTGCCGGCAAACCGATGTATCGTACGTCTACCGGCCTGGCGCTGAAGAAAACGGCTCAGGAACTGGATAAGGCGCTGGTCGAAGCCAAACCTTACGAAGCGGCAGGTAAGGCAAGCGCCGCTCAGGAATCCGGTAATAAAGAGGGCGGCGGCGCGTATCGTCACCTGTTAACTGGCGTTTCCTACATGCTGCCGATGGTAGTGGCGGGCGGTCTTTGTATCGCACTCTCCTTTGCCTTCGGTATCCAGGCCTTTAAGGAACCCGGCACGCTTGCCGCTGCGCTGATGCAGATTGGCGGTGGCTCCGCGTTCGCTCTGATGGTGCCGGTGCTGGCGGGTTACATTGCCTTTTCTATTGCCGACCGTCCGGGTCTTACCCCGGGTCTTATCGGCGGTATGCTGGCGGTAAGCACCGGCTCCGGTTTTATCGGCGGGATCATTGCCGGTTTTCTTGCGGGCTATATCGCTAAGCTGATCAGCTCGAAGCTGAAGCTGCCGCCAAGCATGGAAGCGCTGAAGCCGATTCTGATCATTCCTCTGTTCTCAAGCCTGGTTGTTGGCCTGGCGATGATCTACCTGATCGGCACGCCGGTGGCCAAAATTCTGGCTGGCCTCACCCACTGGCTGCAAACCATGGGCACCGCAAACGCGGTCCTGCTGGGGGCGATTCTGGGCGGGATGATGTGTACCGATATGGGCGGCCCGGTGAACAAAGCGGCTTACGCGTTTGGCGTTGGCCTGCTTAGTACCCAGACCTATGCGCCTATGGCGGCAATTATGGCCGCAGGCATGGTGCCGCCTCTGGCGCTTGGCCTGGCCACGCTGGTTGCTCGTCGTAAGTTTGATAAGGCGCAGCAGGAAGGGGGCAAAGCGGCGCTGGTACTGGGGCTGTGCTTCATTACCGAAGGGGCGATTCCATTTGCCGCTCGCGATCCGATGCGCGTTCTGCCTTGCTGCATCATCGGCGGTGCATTAACGGGAGCGCTGTCCATGGCGGTTGGCGCGAAGCTGATGGCGCCTCACGGCGGCCTGTTTGTGCTGCTGATCCCAGGCGCGATTACGCCGGTGCTGGGCTACCTGCTGGCAATTATCGCCGGTACGCTGGTGGCAGGGTTGTCCTACGCCTTCCTCAAGCGCCCTGAAACGGAGCTGGCGGCGAAAGCGGCTTAACCTCCAACTCAAATAAAAACGCCTCGCTTGTGCGGGGCGTTTTTTCTTCTTAAGCCGCAGCTTCTTCGTGCTGCTGCGCCTTAAGCCAGGCAATTTCTTCCGTCCAGATATCCGGATTCGTGGTTTCCAGAATTAACGGAATACCGTCAAAACGGGCATCGCGCATAATCCAGCTAAACGGCGTGTGGCCGATGTTACCCAGGCCGAGGCTGTTATGGCGGTCAACGCGGCTGCCAAACTCACTTTTTGCATCGTTAAGGTGCATACCGCGAAGATATTTAAAGCCGACGATACGTTCGAACTCGCTAAAGGTGTTTTCACAATCTTCTTCGGTACGCAGATCGTAACCGGCGGCAAAAGCGTGGCAGGTGTCAATGCAGACGCCGACGCGGGATTTGTCTTCCACGGCGTCAATGATGGCCGCGAGGTGCTCAAAGCGGAAGCCGAGGTTGCTGCCCTGTCCGGCGGTGTTTTCGATGACCGCAGTGACGCCTTCGGACTTCTCCAACGCAATATTGATCGACTCAGCGATGCGCTTCAGGCATTCCTCTTCCGGAATTTGCTTCAGGTGGCTACCGGGGTGGAAATTCAGCAGCGTCAGCCCCAGCTGCTGGCAGCGAACCATTTCATCGATAAAAGCTTCCCGGGACTTCTCCAGCGCCTCTTCAACCGGATGGCCTAGATTAATCAGGTAGCTGTCGTGAGGGAGGATCTGGCCCGGGCCGTAATGATATTTTTCGCAGGCGCTTTTAAAACTGTCGATAATTTCGCTGGTCAGCGGCGCAGCACGCCACTGGCGCTGATTTTTGGTGAACAGGGCAAAAGCGGTAGCGTCCAGTTCGTGAGCGCGGATGGCGGCGTTTTCCAGGCCGCCCGAGGCGCTAACGTGGGCTCCAATAAACTTCATCTGTCTTCTCCTGTTTCTTGACGGGCAAAACCCGCTATCGGTAATTCGTCATGATAGCGGGTCAGGAGGCTTTTTTCCGTATTGAATTATGCGATCAGGTGGTGAATCGCCAGGTTAATGGCCGCACCGCCGACAATCAGCCAGATGAACAATACCAGCGCCATCAGCAGCGGGCGCACGCCGGCCTTTTTTAGCGCGCTGACGTGGGTTGTCAGGCCAAGCGCTGCCATTGCCACCGCCAGCAGGACGGTATCCAGCGTTACCAGAACGTTAACCACGGCCTGCGGTAAGAAGTGGAAAGAATTGAAAATCGCGACCACGATAAACAGTATCGCAAACCATGGAATAGTGATTTTACTGGTCTGCGCGCTGCCGGCTGGTGCCAAAGACTTAACGCGGGCCGCCAGGAAAATCAGGAACGGTGCGAGCATCATCACGCGCAGCATCTTAGCGATCACCGCCGCGTTTTCCGTTTCAGGGCTAATCGCATGGCCCGCCGCGACCACTTGAGCGACCTCATGCATCGTCGACCCGGTGTAGATCCCGAAGCTTTCCGGCGTGAACCAGTGGGTGACGAACGGGTAAATCATCGGGTAAATGAAGATAGCCAGCGTCCCGAAGATGACCACGGTTGCTACGGCCACGGTAACTTTACTGGCCTCGGCTTTGACGACGGGCTCGGTTGCCAGCACCGCCGCTGCGCCGCAAATGCTGCTGCCTGCGCCAATCAGCCAGCTGGTGTGTCTATCCAGGCCAAAGACTTTCTGGCCGAGCCAGCAGGCGAGGGCGAAGGTGCTGCACAGCGTCAGCGCGTCAATCAGCAGGCCACTTACGCCGACGTCGGCAATTTGCGAAAACGTCAGGCGGAAGCCATAAAGAATGATGCCGAGGCGTAGAAGGTGCTGCTTGGCGAACAGCACGCCGCCGTCGCAGTGCTGCCAGATTTTTGGGTAAAAGGTGTTGCCAACAATCATGCCGCAAAGGATCGCAAGCGTCAGGGCGCTAAGGCCGACGCCAGCCACTGCAGGGATATTGCCGAGCCATAATGCCAGCCCGGTGATTGCGGCGGAAAGCGCCAGCCCCGGTAAAAAATGCCACAGCGTGTGGCGGTGTGCTTGTACGGTGAGTGCAGTCATAACCTTCTCCTTTGTCATGGCAAAAAGGCTACGCCTCGCTGGTATAAAAATAAAATTGATTATATATTTATAATTAATCTTTATAAGTGGTAAGCAATTCGCTGCCACCACAGGAAAGCCCTCTTATGCATATCACGCTGCGGCAGCTTGAAGTGTTTGCTGAAGTCCTTAAAAGCGGCTCGACCACGCAGGCATCCCAGATGCTGTCGCTGTCCCAGTCGGCGGTGAGCGCAGCCCTGGCCGATCTCGAAGGGCAGCTTGGCGTTCAGCTTTTCGACAGGGTTGGGAAGCGGCTCGTGGTCAACGAGCACGGCAGGCTACTGTATCCGCGAGTGGTGGGGCTGCTTGAGCAGGCGGGTGAGATAGAACAGTTGTTCCGCGAAGATAACGGTGCGATTCGTGTTTATGCCAGCAGCACTATTGGCAACTATATTCTGCCGGAGATGATTGCCCGCTACCGCCGCGACTTTCCGAAACTGCCGCTTGAGCTTAGCGTCGGCAACAGCCAGGACGTGATTAACGCCGTGGCGGATTTTCGCGTCGACATCGGCCTGATAGAGGGGCCTTGCCACATGGCGGAGCTGGTGACTGAGCCGTGGCTCGAAGATGAGCTGGTGGTGTTTGCTTCGCCCGGAAATCCGCTGGTGCATCAGCCTGTCACGATGGAAAGCCTGGCAAAACAGCCGTGGATCCTGCGCGAGCGTGGGTCAGGTACCCGGGAGATCGTCGATTATTTATTGCTTTCGCACCTGCCAAAGTTCCAGATGGGTATGGAACTGGGCAATTCCGAGGCGATTAAGCATGCGGTGCGCCACGGGCTGGGGATCAGCTGCCTGTCACGCCGCGTCATTGCCGAACAGCTTGAAAGCGGCTCGCTGGTGGAGGTTGTCGTTCCGCTCCCCCGGCTGGTGCGCACGCTGTACCGTATCCACCATCGCCAGAAGCACATCTCTAACGCGCTGCTTCGCTTCCTGCGCTACTGCGAAGCATAGTGCACCAAAATCTTGCAGCTGCACCCGATTGGGGTGTGGCTGCGAGGCAGCTTTCTCTCCGATAACCTTCCTTTCACCGTGATGCAGCAACAATCTTCACGCGCCCTCGTCGTTGGCACATTAGTTGCAGAATTGAATTCAAAGAATCTTTTGTTTCAATCAGGCGACGAGGCTGCACATGACGATGAAAAAATGGTTGTTCTC
This sequence comes from Styx infernalis, assembly GCA_018237865.1. NCBI lineage: Eukaryota > Metazoa > Arthropoda > Insecta > Lepidoptera > Riodinidae > Styx > Styx infernalis. Next base: position 27,247 of record DWAA01000031.1, on the reverse strand, counting down.
TTTAGTTGGCGCGACGGTTCTGCTGGCTCAGGCCGGTGTGGTAATGGCCGACCAGCTGCAGGATATCGAAAAGCGCGGCGTGCTGCGCGTGGCGGTGCCGCAGGATTTCCCGCCTTTCGGCTCGGTCAATGCCGATCTGAAACCGCAGGGCTACGACATTGATATGGCGGCCTACCTGGCAAAAGGGTTGAAGGTCAAGCTGCAACTGGTGCCGGTGACCAGCGCGAACCGCGTGCCGTACCTGCAAACGGACAAAGTTGACCTGGTAATATCCAGCCTCGGCAAGAACGCCGAACGTGAAAAGGTCATCGATTTTAGCCGCGCTTATGCCCCGTTCTTCCTCGGCGTATTTGGGCCGAAAGACGCCACGGTAGCCGATGCTAAAGCGCTTAGCGGCAAAACCATCGGCGTGACTCGCGGTGCGGTAGAGGACATGGTATTAACCGATCTTGCACCGAAAGACGCCGAAGTGAAGCGTTACGAGGACAATAACACCACCATCTCCGCTTATCTTTCGGGCCAGGTGCAGTACATCGCTACCGGCAACCTGGTCGTGGCGGCGATTGCCCGCCAGAGCCCAACCAAAGCGCCGGTCAGTCAATTCATGCTCAAGGATTCGCCTTGCTTTATCGGGCTGAAAAAGAACGAGCCTGCGCTGAAAGCGAAGGTGGATGCGCTGATTGACGAAGCGCTAAAGGACAATACCCTGAACACTCTGTCGCAGAAATGGATGCAGGCGCCGCTGCCTGCCAACCTCGGCGCTTGAGGATCCGGGGATGACCACGCAACTTGATTTTGCCGGTCTGCTGCCTTACTGGCCGGAACTTCTCTCCGGCCTGTGGGTGACGCTGGGACTGACTTTTATGGCGACGGTCGGTGGCATCGCCATCGGCATTACCGGGGCGGCCATTCGCAGCGGAAAGCCGGGGCTGTTGAGCCTGGTGTGGGGTGGCTACGTGGAGCTTATCCGCAACACGCCTTTCGTAGTGCAGCTGTTCTTTATCGTTTTTGGGCTACCGGCGCTGGGGCTAAAGCTCAACGCCGGGGAAGCGGCGCTCATTGCGATGCTGATAAACCTCGGGGCTTACAGCACCGAAATTATTCGTGCGGGCATTCAGGTTACGCCGAAAGGGCAGTGGGAAGCGGCTCGCGTGCTGGGGTTAACACGTAGCCAGACGTTTTTACGCGTGGTGCTGCCGCCTTCGCTAAAGCGTATTTATCCATCGCTAATCAGCCAGTGCATTATCGTGATGCTGGGCTCTTCCGTGGTGTCGCAGGTTTCCTGTGAAGATCTTACGTTCGCCGCCAGCCTGATTCAGTCGCGCACCTTCCTGAGCTTTGAGGTCTATCTGGTGACGACCTTAATGTATCTGGTGCTGTCGTTAATTATGCGTCAACTGCTGCTGGCAGCAGGACGAAAATGGTTGGGGAGTGATGTCGGATGATGACGTTTACCGACTGGGATATCGTGCGCAACCTGCTGCTGGCGGCGCGCTGGACCGTGCTGCTCTCGCTGATTGCCTTTTTCTGCGGCACGCTAGTGACGCTGCCTTTACTGCTGCTGCGTATCAGCCGCTGGAGGTGGCCAAAACGCTTTATCAGCGCCTATGTCGCGCTGTTTCAGGGTACGCCGCTGCTGATGCAGCTGTTCCTCGCTTTCTTCGGTATCGCGTTGTTCGGTATCGACGTGAGCCCCTGGACTGCCGCCACGCTTGCCCTCACGTTGTTTACCAGCGCGTTTCTGCTGGATATCTGGTACGGCAGCCTTCGCGCACTGCCAAAGGGCCAGTGGGAAGCCTGCCGCTGCCTCGGTTTGAGCTTTGGGCAGACGCTGTTTCGGGTGATTGCCCCGCAGGCAATGCGCATCGCCGTTGCGCCGACGGTCGGGTTTTCGGTGCAGGTCATTAAGGGCACCGCGCTGGCCTCAATTATTGGTTTTGTCGAGCTGACCAAAGCCGGCACCATGCTGAACAACGTGACGTTTGAGCCGTTTAAAGTGTTTACCCTGGTGGCGCTCGGCTATTTCTTACTTTGCTACCCGCTATCGCGCTACAGCCGCTATCTGGAGAAAAAATTCCATGCCGCTCATCACCATTAATGACGTACAAAAATATTACGGCGACAACCACGTACTGAAGGGCGTCAGCCTCGATATCGATATGGGTGAAGTGGTGTCAATCATCGGCCGCAGCGGTTCCGGTAAAAGCACGCTGCTGCGCTGCATAAACGGCCTCGAAGGCTACCAGGACGGCAGCATCAAGCTTGGCGGTATGACCATCACCGACCGGGAATCTCAGGCGCGCGAAATCAGCCGTTCCGTGGGGATGGTGTTCCAGAGCTTTAACCTGTTCCCGCACATGACCGCGCTGGAAAACGTGATGCTGGCGCCGCGCCGGGTACTGAACAAGAACGCCGCCGAATGCCGTGAGCTGGCGCTGGAAATGCTGAATAAGGTCGGGCTGGGTGAACGCGTGGATTATTACCCGGCCAACCTTTCCGGCGGCCAGCAGCAGCGCGTTGCCATTGCCAGGGCGCTGGCGATGAACCCGAAAGTGTTGCTGTGCGATGAAATTACCTCGGCGCTCGATCCTGAGCTGGTGGGCGAAGTGCTTAAAGTCCTTGAACAGCTTGCCGCTGAAGGCATGACGCTGATTCTGGTCACCCACGAAATGAACTTTGCCCGTGAAGTCGGCGATCGGGTGGTGTTTATGCACCAGGGCAAAGTCTGGGAGCAGGGGGAGAGCAAGTCATTCTTTGCCAATCCTCGCACCCAGGAACTTCAGCAGTTTATCTCCTCCGTGCGCGGACTCGGTTAATTCCTCACCGCCGGTTGGCTCGCTGAACCGGCGGTTTTTTAATCCCCTGCTTATCACCTGCCTGATTAGCGACTTGCTAATAATCGCCGGGCGATCATGAAGCTCTCTTATAACCCGGCATTTCTGCTATATGAACAAAGACCTTTTGTTACAATCTCGCCTCATTTTTTGGATAGGCAACAATTTCCTATGGTTTCACAAGATAAAACCACACAAGCGCCTGGCCTACGCCGCGAATTAAAGGCGCGCCACCTGACGATGATCGCCATTGGCGGATCGATCGGGACCGGGCTTTTTGTCGCTTCTGGGGCGACCATTTCTCAGGCGGGCCCGGGCGGCGCGCTGCTCTCTTATATGCTGATTGGCCTGATGGTTTACTTCCTGATGACCAGCCTGGGCGAACTGGCGGCGTTTATGCCGGTCTCTGGCTCCTTCGCGACATACGGCCAGAAATACGTTGAAGACGGCTTTGGCTTCGCGCTCGGCTGGAACTACTGGTACAATTGGGCGGTGACCATCGCCGTTGACCTCGTCGCCGCACAGCTGGTGATGAATTACTGGTTCCCCGACACGCCTGGCTGGATCTGGAGTGCGCTGTTCCTCGGCATCATGTTCCTGCTTAACTGGATTTCCGTTAAGGGCTTTGGCGAAGCGGAATACTGGTTCTCGCTGATTAAAGTGACCACCGTCATCATCTTCATCATTGTCGGTGTGATGATGATCGTGGGTATTTTCAAAGGGGTACAGCCGGTGGGCTGGAGCAACTGGACAACCGGCGACGCGCCGTTTGCCGGGGGCTTTGCCGCAATGATTGGCGTAGCGATGATCGTCGGCTTCTCTTTCCAGGGTACCGAGCTTATCGGGATTGCGGCAGGTGAGTCCGCTGACCCGGAGAAAAACATCCCACGTGCCGTGCGTCAGGTTTTCTGGCGAATCCTGCTGTTCTATGTGTTCGCGATTTTGATTGTCAGCCTGATCATTCCTTATACCGATCCAAGCCTGCTGCGTAACGACGTGAAAGACATCAGCGTCAGCCCGTTCACCCTGGTGTTCCAGCACGCGGGTCTGCTGTCTGCGGCGGCGGTAATGAACGCCGTTATCCTGACGGCTGTACTGTCTGCGGGTAACTCCGGGATGTACGCTTCCACGCGCATGCTTTACACCCTGGCCTGTGACGGCAAGGCACCGCGTATCTTCGCGAAACTGTCTAAAGGCGGCGTGCCGCGTAATGCGCTGTATGCCACCACCGTCATCGCCGGGCTGTGCTTCCTGACCTCCATGTTCGGCAACCAGACCGTATACCTGTGGCTGCTGAACACCTCCGGGATGACCGGCTTTATCGCCTGGTTGGGGATTGCGATCAGCCATTACCGCTTCCGTCGCGGCTACGTGCTGCAGGGCTACGACATTAACGACCTGCCGTACCGTTCGGGCTTCTTCCCAATTGGGCCGATCTTCGCCTTTGTGCTGTGCCTTATCATCACGCTGGGCCAGAACTACGAGGCGTTTCTGTCCGATACCATCGACTGGGGCGGCGTAGCGGCAACCTATATCGGCATTCCGCTGTTCCTGGCAATCTGGTTTGGCTACAAGATAACGAAAGGTAGCCGCTTCGTGCGCTATAGCGAAATGGAATTCCCGAAATTTCGCGAGAAATAAGTCATAGCAACAATAAGTTACTCTTTAGAGGGCGTGATTATCACGCCCTTTTTCTATTCTGCTGGCAATCAATAATGCCAACGGGCTATAGTATTCAACAATTAAATTGATAACCATTATCATTTGCTTTATCGTTAACGCCATTCTTTAAGGAACGAAGGAGCGTTAGCGTGAAGTGTATGATTAAATTCAAGAATATCTGTCTGGCACTGGCATTAACCGCCGCCGGTTTGCACTCTGCAGTGGCCGCAACGGTGACTGATATCGTCGGGCGCGAAGTCACTATCCCGCAGAAGGTTGATCGCATTTTGCTGGGGGAAGGGCGCCTGTTTTATGCCCTGGCGCTGCTGGAAGGGCAAAAGCCGATAGATCGCATCGTTGGCTGGCAGGGAGACTTCCGTAAGCTGGACACGCAGACTTACGCGCAGTACAAAGCGAAATTCCCGAAAATCGATGATATCCCGCTGATTGGCAGCACCACGGCCGACAGCGTCAGCCCGGAAAAAGTGCTGACTCTGCACCCGGATGTGGCGATTTTTGGCCTGTCTGGCCACGGGCCTGGCCGCCATAGCGAACTGGTTTCCCAGCTTGAAAAAGCGGGCGTGCCGGTAGTCTTCGTCGATTTTCGTACCTCGCCGCTTAAAAATACCTTGCCGAGCATGCGCGTGCTGGGCAAAGTGTTGCATCGCGAGAAGCAGGCCGATGATTACATCGCCTTTTATGAAGCAAGCCTGAAAAAAATTACCGACGTCACCAGCAAGATGGCGGTGAAAGATAAGCCATCGGTGTTTATCGAACTGCGTGCGGCTGCAATGGAAGAGTGCTGCGGCTCTGCCGGTAAAGGCAATATGGGTGATTTTATCGACATGGCGGGCGGCAACAACATTGCAAAAGGCCTGCTGCCGGGCGCGCTGGGCACGGTAAACTTGGAAAAAGTGATCGCCGCTGACCCGCAAATTTACATTGCCAGCGGTGGCAAAGCGCCGGGAGCGACTTCACCGGGCGTGGTAATGGGGGCTCAGGCAACGAAAGCGGAAGCTCAGGCCAGCCTGCAGACCGTGCTGGAGCGTAAAGGCATTGACCAGCTCACGGCGGTGAAAGAAGGGCGTGCCTACGGCGTATGGCATAATTTCTACAACTCGCCTTACAACATCCTGGCGATTGAAGCAATGGCAACCTGGTTCCACCCGCAGCAGTTTGCTGAGGTGAACCCGGAGCAGACGATGCAGCAACTTTATAAACAGTTCCTGGCGGTAGAGCCAACGGGAACGTACTGGACCGATCTTAAGAAGTAATGAAGGTAAGACTTAATGAGTGCCACCACCGATCCGATGCCAAACGAGGCGCAGCCTGCCACCATTATGGGGCGCTACCAGCAGGTGCTGCGTCACCGTTATTTGCTGATGGGGGCGTTGGTTATTGCGATCTTAGCCTCGCTGCTGCTGGACTTTACCCTTGGCCCGTCCGGGCTGCCGCTGGATACGCTGTGGCAGACCCTGATTGACCCGGCCAGCGCTAACGCCGGTACGCGGGTGATCGTGTGGGACATTCGTCTGCCTTATGCGCTGATGGCGCTGCTGGTCGGTATGGCGCTGGGCCTGGCGGGGGCGGAGATGCAAACCATCCTCAATAACCCGCTGGCCAGCCCGTTTACGCTCGGCGTTTCCTCGGCGGCGGCCTTTGGTGCCGCGCTGGCTATCATCCTCGGCATCGGTATTCCTGGTGTGCCGGATCAGTGGTTTATCTCTGCGAATGCCTTTGTCTTTGCGCTGTTTGCCGCGCTGATGCTGGATGCGATTACCCGCTGGACCCGCGTGGCGAGTTCCGGCGTCGTGCTGTTTGGTATCGCGCTGGTGTTTACCTTTAATGCTCTGGTGTCGATGCTGCAGTTTATCGCCAGCGAAGACACGCTCCAGGGGCTGGTGTTCTGGACGATGGGCAGCCTGGCTCGCGCCTCCTGGGACAAGCTCGGCGTGCTGCTGCTGGCCTTTGTCATCATTATGCCGATTTCCATGCTGAGTTCCTGGAAGCTGACCGCGCTGCGCTTAGGTGAAGACCGCGCCGTGAGCTTTGGTATCGACGTGAAGCGCCTGCGCTTAGGCACTTTGCTGCGCATCAGTATTTTGTCCGCGCTGTCGGTGGCGTTTGTTGGCCCCATCGGCTTTATTGGCCTGGTCGCGCCGCACATCGCCCGTATGCTGTTTGGCGAAGATCACCGTTTCTACCTGCCGGGCAGCGTGCTGGTCGGGGCGTTGGTGCTGTCGCTGGCGTCTGTTGCCTCTAAAAACATTATCCCAGGCGTCATTATTCCTGTGGGGATTGTCACCTCGCTGGTGGGCGTACCGTTCTTCCTGAGTATTATTCTGCGCCATAAGGGGAACGTGTAATGCAGGGCTTAAAGATTGACGCATTCAACGCCGGTTATCCGAAGCGTAAAATTATCGAAAATCTCAGCGTGCCTGCGCTGCCGCGCGGCAAAATTACCGTGCTGCTGGGTCCAAACGGCTGCGGTAAATCGACTTTACTGCGCTCGCTGGCGGGCCTGAACCGCGCGGAAGGGCGGCTGTACCTCGACGGTGAAGACCTGATGGCTTTGCCGTTCGCTAAACGTGCGGAAAAAGTGGTTTATCTGCCGCAGTCGCTGCCGCAGGGCGTGCATCTTCACGTGCTGGAATCCATCATCGTGGCGCAGCGTGCTTCCGGTGGACGCCACAGCGCTGAGAGCGAAGAGCAGGTCATGCAGCTGCTGAAACAGCTGGGGATTTCGCACCTTGCTTTGAGCTATCTGGATCAGCTTTCCGGTGGGCAAAAACAGCTGGTAGGCCTGGCGCAGTCTTTGATTCGCCGTCCGTCCCTGCTGCTGCTCGACGAGCCGCTGAGCGCGCTGGATTTGAATTATCAGTTCCACGTGATGGATCTGGTCGCCCGCGAAACCCGCGAGCGCAATATCGTCACCGTTGTCGTGGTGCACGATATCAATATTGCTTTACGCCACGGCGAGCACGTTCTTATGCTGCGCGATGGCAAACTGGTTGCCAGCGGCGAGCCGGAGGAGGTGATTACTCCGCGCAGCCTGGCCCAGGTTTACGGCGTGAAGGGGCGCATTGAACGCTGCTCACAGGGCGTTGCCCAGGTGCTTATCGACGGCCTGGTGGAAACGCCCACCGTGTAACAACGCATTTCAGGAATACTAAGGAACACAGTATGCAGCCGGTGGCCAATGTAGCCGCTGGCGCATAGTGCAATGTGAGCGCTAAACGGTTGTTTCGTTTGTAATTCACCTCATGGAGAGAAAGAAATGTTAAGGTTGAATCCCATTGTCCGGGGAGGACTCTGCGCATCTGTGCTCGGTCTGGCTTTCCCCGCCGTCGCTGACGATCGCGAAGAAACCCTCGTCGTCACCGCCTCTGCCACCGAACAAAATCTCAAAGATGCCCCCGCCAGTATCAGCGTTATCACTCAGGACGAGCTGCAAAAAAGGCCGGTAAACAACCTGAAAGATGTGCTGCAGAACGTGCCCGGCGTACAGCTAACCAATGAAGGCGATAACCGCCGCGGCGTCAGCTTGCGCGGGCTGGACAGCAGCTACACCCTGATTCTGGTAGACGGCAAGCGAGTGAACTCCCGCAATGCGGTATTCCGCCATAACGACTTTGACCTGAACTGGATCCCGGCAGATGCGATTGAGCGTATCGAAGTGGTGCGCGGGCCGATGTCTTCGCTCTATGGATCAGACGCCCTCGGCGGCGTAGTGAACATCATTACCCGTAAGGTCGGCAAAGCGTGGCACGGGACCTTCACCGTGGATTCAACCGTTCAGGAACACCGCGACCGCGGTGATACCTATAACGGCAACTTTTTCACCAGCGGCCCGCTGATTGACGACGTGCTGGGCGTAAAGGTCTACGGCAGCCTCGGCAAGCGTCAGAAAGACGGGCAGCAACCGTCAACAACAAACGCCAGCGGCCTGACGCCGCAGATTGAAGGGTTCACCTCACGCAATGCCAGCACCGAGTTTTCGTGGACGCCTGCCGATAATCAGGATGTCACCGTAGGCTACGGCTTTGATCGCCAGGACAGGGAATCCGATTCGCTGGATAAGAACCGCATTGAACGCCAGGATTATTCCCTCGGCCATAACGGGCGTTGGGGCTTCGGCAATACCGAACTGCGTTTCTACGGCGACAAGATTGATAACCTCAATCCGGGGAATAGCGCGGGTATCACCTCGCGCAACAACAGCCTCGACGGCAAACTGGTGCTGCCCCTGAGCGATATCAATCAGTTCCTGACCTTTGGCGGCGAGTGGCGTCAGGATAAATTAAGCGACCCGGTCAACATTACCGGTGGCAACAGCGCTAAAACCTCCGCCAGCCAGTACGCCCTGTTTATTGAGGATGAATGGCGCATCTTTGAGCCGCTGGCGCTGACCACCGGTATTCGTATGGATGACCATGAAACCTACGGCGACCACTGGAGCCCGCGTGCTTATCTCGTCTATAACGCGACCGATACCGTCACCGTTAAAGGCGGTTGGGCTACGGCATTTAAAGCGCCGTCCCTGTTGCAGCTGAGCCCGGACTGGACCAGTAAATCCTGCCGCGGCGCCTGCCAGATTGTCGGTAGCCCTGACCTGAAACCGGAAACGAGCGAAAGCTTTGAGCTTGGTCTCTACTACGCCGGGGATGAAGGCATCCTTGACGGCGTGAGCGGCAGCGTCACCGCTTTCCAGAACAACGTTGAGGATATGATTGATATTCAGCGCACTGCGGACCGCAGCGTAGCGCCTTCATATTCAAACTTTGTTGGCTTTGATAAGAGCGGTAATCCTGTCTTCCGCTACTACAACGTGAACAAAGCGCGCATCCGCGGCGTTGAAACCGAGCTGAAAATACCGTTTAACGATCAGTGGAAACTGTCGCTCAACTATACGTACAACGACGGGCGCGATCTGAGCAACGGCGGCAATAAACCGCTGCAGCAGCATTCATTCCATACCGCCAACGGTACCGTTGACTGGGCGCCGCTGGAAGACTGGTCGTTCTACGTTTCTGCCAACTACACCGGCAAGCAGCGTGCGGTGTCGGCGGCGGATAAAAAGCCGGGTGGCTATGTCGTCTGGAATACGGGCGGTGCCTGGAAGGCGACGAAAAACGTGAAGGTACGTGCGGGCGTGCTGAACCTGGGTGATAAAGACCTGAACCGTGATATCTACAGCTACAACGAAGACGGCCGTCGCTACTTTATGGCGCTGGATTATAGCTTCTAAGTTGTGGGTTACCTCTCCCCTTTGGGGAGAGGATTAAGGTGAGGGGCGCTCGCTAGCCCTGCAAATGCTCAGCGTGAAAACGCAAATGATCCTCAACAAACGTCGCGATGAAGTAGTAGCTGTGGTCGCAGCCCGGCTGAATGCGCAGCGTCAGCGGCCAGCCTTTCTCCTGGGCGATTTTTTCAAACTCTTCCGGCCTTAGCTGGTCGGCCAGGAACTGATCGTCATCCCCCTGATCGATAAGCGTTGGCAACTGTGCAGATGCTCCGGCCTTGCTCAGCAGGCAGCAGCTATCCCATTCCTGCCAAAGGGATTCATCGTCACCAAGATAGGCCCTGAAGGCTTTTTGCCCCCACGGGACGCGGGTTGGATTAACGATAGGCGCAAAAGCAGACACCGAACGGAAGCGGCCTGGATTTTTCAGCGCCATGATTAGCGCGCCGTGGCCGCCCATCGAATGACCAAAGATTGAGGCTTTCTCGCTCACGCTAAAATTATCCGCAATCAGCTGCGGCAGCTCATCGCGCAGGTAGTCGTACATACGGAAGTGCGTTGCCCACGGCCGTTGGGTAGCATTGAGGTAAAAGCCTGCACCCTGGCCCAGATCGTAGCCAGCATCGTTCGGCACTTCTTCGCCGCGCGGGCTGGTATCCGGCATCACCAGCACAATGCCAAGCTCGGCGGCAACCCGCTGGGCACCCGCTTTAGTCGTAAAGTTTTCATCGTTGCAGGTCAACCCGGAAAGCCAGTAAACCACCGGCGGTGGCGCGGTGCCCGCCGGAGGTGGGAGAAAAATACTGAACGTCATTGGGCAGTTAAGCACAGAGGAGGAGTGGCGCCAGCGCTGCTGCCAGCCTTCGAAACATCGGTGTTCTTCCAGTAATTCCATCCAGAGGCTCCTTACATATTTTCAATAGTTATGAACAACTTTCACTTCACCTGAGTCTAGCCATCCCGCATTATGGTCGCAACGGTATTGTTCTCGTGCTGCCCGGCGATGAACGGTATTTTCGATTTCAATAATTATGCCCGGCACTACTGGATTCTAAGCACGTGCTGCCGCACAATAAGCGGACACTTTGCCCCATGAAGGGCAGAGGTCAGCCACACCTGCAGGAGAAAACAGTATGTCATCACTCTCAAAAGAAGCCGCCCTGGTTCATGAGGCGCTGCTTGCGCGCGGTCTGGAAACGCCGCTGCGCCCGCCGTTACGTGAACTGGATAATGAAACTCGTAAAAGCCAGATTGCCGCCCACATGACGGAAATCATGCAGCTGCTTAATCTCGATTTGAGTGACGACAGCCTGATGGAAACGCCGCATCGCATTGCCAAAATGTATGTCGATGAGATTTTCTCCGGTCTGGATTACGCCAATTTTCCAAAAATCACCGTCATTGAAAACAAGATGAAGGTGGATGAAATGGTTACCGTGCGTGATATCACCCTGACCAGCACCTGCGAACACCATTTCGTGACTATCGACGGCAAAGCAACCGTCGCTTATATTCCGAAAGACACCGTGATTGGCTTGTCCAAAATTAACCGCATCGTGCAGTTCTTTGCACAGCGTCCGCAGGTTCAGGAACGCCTGACCCAGCAGGTCCTGACCGCGCTGCAAACGCTGCTAGGCACCAACAACGTAGCGGTTTCCATTGATGCCGTGCATTACTGCGTAAAAGCGCGTGGCGTAAAAGATGCAACCAGCGCGACCACCACTACCTCGCTCGGCGGCCTGTTTAAGTCGAGTCAGAATACGCGTCAGGAGTTTCTGCGCGCAGTACGCCACAATTAATCCCCCAGGCAGGTATCCGTGGAGAGAAATGTCACCCTGGACTTTGTCCGCGGTACCGCCATTCTTGGCATCCTGCTGCTTAATATTGTCGCCTTCGGCCTGCCCAAGGCGGCTTATCTAAATCCCGCCTGGTATGGTGAAATCACCTCCCGTGACGCCTGGACCTGGGCGGTAATGGATCTGTTTGCCGAAGTTAAATTCCTCACGCTTTTCGCACTGTTGTTTGGCGCTGGGCTGCAAATGCTGCTGGCTCGCGGCTCACGCTGGATCCAGTCTCGCCTGACGCTGCTGGTGCTGCTGGGCTTTATCCACGCGCTGGTGCTGTGGGATGGCGACATTCTGCTGGCTTACGGCCTGACGGGGCTGGTGTGCTGGCGTCTGATCTGTGACGCAACGGGGCAAAAGCAGCTCTTTAATACCGGCGTCGTGCTGTACCTCATCGGTATTGGCGTGCTGCTGCTGCTTGGCGTGATTTCGGGTGACGGCCTTAACCGTTCCTGGGTGCCGGATGCGGCCAATTTACAGTATGAACAATGGTGGAAGCTGGGCGGTGGCGTTGAAGCTATCAGCAACCGTGCAGATTTACTCTCTTCAAACCTGGTCGCGCTGGGCGCGCAATACGGCTGGCAGCTGGCAGGGATGATGCTTATCGGGGCGGCTTTAATGCGCAGCGGCTGGCTGAAAGGAGCGTTTAGCCTGAGGCATTATCGCCGAACCGGCGCGACGTTTATCGCCATCGGTATGGCTATCAATCTGCCAGCAATTTTCGCCCAGTGGCACCTTGAATGGAATTCCCGCTGGTGTGCATTGCTGTTACAGGCGCCACGTGAGCTGAGCGCACCGTTTCAGGCCATTGGCTACGCCGCGCTGGCATGGGGGTTCTGGCCACAGCTTTCCCGCTTCAGGCTTGTAGGCTGGATTGCCTGCGTCGGGCGTATGGCGCTGACGAACTATCTGCTACAAACCCTCATTTGCACAACCTTGTTCTATCGCTTTGGTTTATATATGAAATTCGACCGTCTCGCGCTGCTGGCTTTTGTTCCTGCGGTGTGGGCGGTGAACATCCTGCTGTCGGTGCTCTGGCTACGCTATTTCCGCCAGGGGCCGGTGGAATGGCTATGGCGGCAGTTAACCGCACGGGCTTCAGGGAATGCGTTACGCAAAGCACAGAGATAATGATATTCGTCACAAAGGTTAACGAATTGTATGTAACCGCTTTCATCGCTGTGATCGACTTCACGCCGAACCGCCCCTCACTCACCGCAAAATAGCCACCTTGCCTAAAACAGGGTGCACCTATGAGACCGACTCCCCCAACGCCGATTACCATTCGTGACGTTGCCCGTATCGCCGGGGTTTCAGTAGCGACAGTATCCCGAGTATTAAATAACAGCGCGCTGGTCAGCCCGGAAACGCGCGAAAACGTCATGCAGGCGGTTGCTGAGCTGGGCTACCGTCCAAACGCCAATGCGCAAGCGCTGGCAACCCAGGTGAGCGACACCATCGGCGTGGTGGTGATGGATGTCTCCGATCCCTTCTTCGGTGCGCTGGTCAAGGCCGTGGATGTGGTTGCCCAGCAGCACAATAAATATTTGCTGATCGGCAACAGCTACCACCAGGAAGAAAAAGAGCGTCATGCCATTGAGGTGCTGATTCGCCAGCGGTGCAGCGCGCTGATTGTGCACGCAAAGGCCCTGAGCGACGAGGAGCTGGCTACTTTTCTGGAGCAGGTGCCCGGCATGGTGCTGATCAATCGCCTGGTGCCCGGCTACGCTCATCGCTGTGTTTGTCTGGATAACGTCAGAGGCGCGGTGATGGCTACGCGTATGTTGCTGAACCAGGGCCACTCGCGTATCGGTTACCTCGCTTCCAGCCACCGGATTGAGGATAACGATCGGCGTCACCAGGGCTGGCTACAGGCGCTGGCGGAGCAGGGCATAGTGCCGCCGGAGGCCTGGGTAGGCATGGGGTCGCCGGATATGCAGGGCGGCGAGGCGGCGATGGTTGAGCTGCTGGGGCGCAACCTGCAGCTCAGCGCGGTCTTCTCTTATAACGACAGCATGGCCGCCGGCGCGCTAACTGCGCTGAAGGACAACGGCATTGTCGTGCCGCAGCATGTCTCGATTATCGGCTTTGACGACATTCCTATCGCCCGTTATACCGACCCACAGCTAACGACCGTGCGCTATCCGGTGGTTTCGATGGCCCGCCTGGCGACCGAGCTGGCGTTACAGGGCGCGGCAGGGCAGCTGGATCGTGATGTAACGCACTGTTTTATGCCAACTTTAGTCCGCCGTCATTCGGTGGCGATGAAGCAAAATGTGGCGTCGATCACTCCGTTGTCAAAGAGTTAGATGTAACCGGTTTCAATCTGTGAGTAAATTCACAGTTAATTAACATTGCGCTGACTATTATGTCAGCGTTTTATCAGCTGAAACACGATGTAACGGTGACTACTCACTTTTAGCAGCGTGATAAGGCCAAAGACGACCATAAAAACGCAGTATTGGATTGTTACCGAACACGGAAGTGCAATTATTTTAGGATAACTTCGGCATTCAGTAACCTTTTCATAACATTACTGTCCTGCCTGGTTTCGAACGTGAACTACCCTGCGAAATAAAAACCGGAGATACCATGAATAAGAAGGTTTTGACCCTGTCCGCCGTGATGTCCTGCATGCTGTTTGGTGCCGCTGCGAACGCTGCTGACCGTATTGGTGTGACGATTTATAAATACGACGACAACTTCATGTCAGTGGTTCGTAAGGCTATCGAGAAAGATGCTAAAGCGTCACCAGACGTCCAGCTGCTGATGAACGACTCCCAGAACGACCAGTCCAAACAAAACGACCAGATCGACGTTCTGCTGGCTAAAGGCGTGAAGGCGCTGGCCATCAACCTGGTTGACCCGGCAGCTGCGGGCACCGTTATCGAAAAAGCACGTGCGCAAAACGTACCGGTTGTCTTCTTCAACAAAGAGCCATCCCGCAAAGCGCTGGATAGCTACGACAAAGCTTACTACGTCGGCACCGACTCCAAAGAATCCGGGATTATTCAAGGCGACCTGATTGCCAAGCACTGGGCGGCTAACCCGGCATGGGATCTGAACAAAGACGGTCAGGTTCAGTTCGTGCTGTTGAAAGGTGAGCCAGGCCACCCGGATGCCGAGGCGCGCACGACTTACGTCATTAAAGAGCTGAACGACAAAGGTCTGAAAACTCAGCAGCTGCAGCTGGATACCGCGATGTGGGATACCGCTCAGGCTAAAGACAAAATGGACGCGTGGCTCTCTGGCCCGAACGCTAACAAAATCGAAGTGGTTATCGCCAACAACGATGCGATGGCAATGGGTGCGGTAGAAGCGCTGAAAGCACACAACAAATCCTCTATTCCAGTCTTTGGCGTAGATGCCCTGCCTGAAGCGCTGGCGCTGGTGAAATCCGGTGCCATGGCCGGTACCGTGCTGAACGACGCCAACAACCAGGCGAAAGCGACCTTTGACCTGGCGAAAAACCTGGCCGACGGTAAACCTGCGGCAGAAGGCACTAACTGGAAGATTGAGAACAAAATCGTTCGCGTACCGTATGTAGGCGTGGATAAAGATAATCTCGCACAGTTCATCGGCAAATAATACCCGTCATACTTCGAGCCGCAGGGGCGTTAACTGCACTCGCTCACCCCATTTACTTACTTGATGTAAGCGCCTGGGGATTCTCGAGCTTGTTGCCTGCCTGCAACTCGAATTATTTAGGGTATAGCGTTTTCTTGTTGTACACGGGCGCGGATACCTGCGCCCGGCTTCAGGCAGGTTACTCAGCGACACAGGTATAATTATGGTCGACAATAACTCATCTACGCCGTCGGAATTTTTGCTGGAAATGACCGGCATTAATAAATCCTTCCCCGGCGTTAAGGCGCTGGATAATGTTAATTTAAAAGTACGTCCACACTCTATTCATGCCCTGATGGGTGAGAACGGTGCGGGCAAATCGACATTATTGAAATGCCTTTTTGGGATCTACAGCAAGGATTCCGGCAGTATCCTTTTCCAGGGAAAAGAAGTGAATTTCTCCAGCACTAAAGAGGCGCTGGAAAACGGTATTTCTATGGTGCATCAGGAGCTTAACCTTGTCCTGCAGCGCACGGTGATGGACAACATGTGGCTGGGACGCTACCCGACTAAAGGCGTGTTTGTCGATCAGGATAAGATGTACCGCGACACCAAAGAAATTTTTGACGAGCTGGATATTGATATCGACCCGCGAGCCCGCGTCGGTACGCTATCTGTTTCTCAAATGCAGATGATTGAAATTGCCAAAGCTTTCTCCTATAACGCCAAAATCGTTATTATGGACGAGCCAACGTCCTCGCTGACGGAAAAAGAAGTTAATCATCTTTTTAAAATTATTCGCAAATTAAAAGATCGCGGCTGCGGCATTGTTTATATCTCCCATAAAATGGAAGAGATATTCCAGCTGTGCGATGAAATTACTATTTTGCGTGACGGGCAGTGGATTGCCACCCAGCCGCTGGAAGGGCTGGATATGGACAAAATCATCGCCATGATGGTGGGCCGCTCCCTGAACCAGCGCTTCCCGGATAAATCCAATACACCGGGTGAAGTGATTCTCGAAGTACGCAACCTGACCTCGCTGCGACAGCCGTCGATTCGCGATATCTCCTTTGATCTGCATAAAGGTGAGATCCTTGGGATTGCGGGCCTCGTCGGCGCGAAGCGTACCGATATTGTGGAAACGCTGTTTGGTATCCGCGAAAAATCTGGCGGCACCATTACGCTGCACGGCAAAAAGATTAACAACAGCAGCGCGAACGAAGCGATAAACCACGGCTTTGCGCTGGTCACCGAAGAGCGCCGCTCGACCGGGATCTACGCCTATCTGGATATCGGCTTTAACTCACTCATTTCCAATATTCGTAACTACAAAAACAAGGTTGGCCTGCTCGATAACTCCCGCATGAAAAGCGATACCCAGTGGGTTATTGACTCCATGCGCGTGAAAACGCCGGGGCACCGTACCTCCATCGGCTCGCTGTCCGGCGGCAACCAGCAGAAAGTTATCATCGGCCGCTGGCTGCTGACACAGCCGGAAATTTTGATGCTGGATGAACCGACGCGCGGCATTGACGTTGGCGCCAAGTTTGAGATTTATCAGCTGATCGCCGAACTGGCCAAAAAAGGGAAAGGGATCATTATCATTTCGTCTGAGATGCCGGAATTGTTAGGGATTACAGACCGTATTCTGGTGATGAGCAACGGGCTCGTGGCTGGAATTGTAGACACCAAAACAACAACGCAAAACGAAATCCTACGTCTTGCGTCTGTGCACCTGTGATGATTTAGGGGCTATTAAAAATGTGTGCGTTAAATAAGAAGAGTTTTCTAACTTATCTAAAAGAGGGCGGCATCTACGTGGTGCTGCTGGTGTTGCTGGCGATCATTATTTTCCAGGATCCGACGTTTTTAAGCCTGCTTAACCTGAGTAACATCCTGACCCAGTCCTCGGTGCGTATTATCATCGCGCTGGGCGTGGCCGGGCTGATTGTCACCCAGGGGACCGATCTGTCCGCTGGGCGCCAGGTTGGCCTGGCGGCGGTTGTCGCGGCGACGCTGCTGCAGTCGATGGACAACGTCAACAAGGTGTTCCCGGACATGCACACCATGCCGATTCCGCTGGTACTGCTGATTGTCTGCGCCGTGGGCGCGGTGATTGGCCTGGTGAACGGTATTATTATCGCTTACCTGAACGTCACGCCGTTTATCACCACACTGGGCACCATGATCATCGTTTATGGGATTAACTCCCTGTATTACGATTTCGTGGGCGCATCGCCAATTTCCGGCTTCGATTCTCACTTCTCGACCTTTACGCAGGGCTTTATCGCGTTGGGCACTTTCCGCCTGTCCTACATCACGTTCTATGCCCTGTTTGCGGTGCTGTTCGTGTGGGTACTGTGGAATAAGACCCGCTTTGGAAAAAATATTTTCGCCATCGGCGGTAACCCTGAGGCGGCGAAAGTTTCCGGCGTTAACGTGGCGCTGAACCTGATCATGATTTATGCCCTGTCCGGCGTGTTCTACGCCTTTGGTGGGATGCTGGAAGCGGGACGTATCGGCTCTGCGACCAACAACCTTGGCTTTATGTACGAGCTGGATGCGATTGCGGCGTGCGTGGTGGGCGGCGTGTCATTTAGCGGCGGGGTGGGGACGGTTGTCGGTGTGGTCACCGGGGTCATCATCTTCACGGTTATCAACTACGGGCTGACCTATATCGGCGTGAACCCTTACTGGCAGTACATCATCAAGGGCGGCATTATCATCTTCGCCGTTGCGCTGGACTCCCTGAAGTACGCGCGCAAGAAATAATCCCCAGCAGTTTGCAAGAAAGCCCGCCATATCATGTGCGGGCTTTTTTTATGCTCAGGGCTAAAGCAGATATCACTTCTTCTCTTTTTTCTGTATTTCCAGCAGCTGTTCCGGCGTGACGGCCGGATAAGCTTGTGCGTCCTCCGGCACTTCCTGCTGCGACGGAATAGGCACTAGCGGGCCAAGAAAACGCGGCTCGCGTTTGAACAGGTACAAATCCGCCAGCGCGCCCAGGCGAGCGCCAAATTCACGCGTACGCACGGTGAGCATATTTTTCGGCGAAGGTACCGCGTAACACTGCGCCTGAATTCCCATATGCTGGGCAATAAACAACGCGCGTTCGCAGTGGAAGCGTTGGGTAATGATGATGAAGTCGTTGGTATCAAAAACTTTACGGGTGCGCACAATCGAGTCCAGCGTGCGAAAGCCTGCATAATCCAGCACGATATCCGCCGGATCGACGCCGCCGGCAATCAGATCTTTGCGCATCGTCATCGGTTCATTATAGCTTTGCTGGGCGTTATCGCCGCTCAGCAGCAGGTAGTTGACCTTGCCGCTGTTGTAGGCGTTTAGGGCACCCTGGATACGGTAAAGGTAATACTGGTTGATAACGCCGGTGCGGTAATACTTGGCGGTACCGAGCACTACGCCCACCTGGCGGTAGGGTAAATCCTGCAGCTCGTCGTAAACGTAGGGAGCGGTTTTCCAGCTGATCCAGCGGTCAAGCCCGAGCGCTGCTACCAGCGTTAAGCCGATAATAATAAGCAGGCTGTAAAACACGCGCTTCAACATGAACTTGCAGACTCATTCGCGGGGTGAATTTTCACCCAAGGCTACTTTACCCGGCCCGCAAGCGCAAGAAACGCGGGTCCGGTTGGGGTAAATTTCAACAATACGGGTGTGGGTACACCCGCAGAGAAGAATTATTGAGCGATATTCACGCGTTCAACGGCTTCACAGCCCAGGGCTTTCAGGGTGGCCGAGGTGGCATCCCATTGCAGCAGCGCAGCATCGGTTTTTTCTGCCAGCACGGCACGTTTAATCTGCGGATAGTCATACCCGTTGAGCGACAGCAGATTCAGCGCGGCCTGCAGCGGCGGCAGGGAAGGGTTAAACGCGGCGTTTTCCGCATAGCAGCCGGTAAAGATTTTGCCGTCTGCCATTTCCAGCGCAACGCCCGCTGGAGCTTTACTGTAAGGCGCATGGCTGCGGTTGGCGGCGGTAATCGCTGCCTGAGCCAGGGCATCACCTTTCAGCGCGAAACCGTGATTTTCTTCGTCCAGCAGCAGCGTTTTGATTTCCAGGTCGCGCGGGCCAAAGGCGTCCGGCAGGTATTCACCAAGCGTGGAAGGCTGGCGGCCCGGCAGATGAATACGCAGAGCCGTGCCGCTGTTCAGTTCGTTCATAAACTGGCGGCAATGGCCACACGGCGTGTAGTTTACGGTGATATCGACCAGGCCCTTTTCACCGCGCATCCACGCATGGGTAATGGCGCTTTGTTCAGCATGCACGGTTTGCTGCATGGTGGCTCCAAGAAACTCCATATTGCCACCAAAGTAGAGATTACCGCTTATGCCGCGAGCCACGGCGCCAACGTTAAAGTGGGAGAGGTCGGCACGCGCGCAGGCTGCGGCCAGCGGCAGAAGGGCGAAAGCCAGCTCGTCGTCGCACAGTCCGGTTTGATGTTTTAGCGCTTCAACTTCGGCCGCCGTAAACATTGCCGGAAAATGCTCGTCGGCAAGCTGGGGTTGCAAAGCGGTTTGCAGCGCGGCGGGGAGTTGCACAGCGGCGGCATCAAAACGTGAACGCATGTTAAAGCCTCATAAAGGGTAACGGAAACGTAGTTTACGGATCTGTATAGGCCGAATATGTGATCTACTTCTAATTGTTTGTGCAACTCATGAAAACAAATATGAAAATGCGCGATCTTTCGCAAGTTTTAGCCGAAGAGCTTCAGCAGCACCGGGAATAAAAACGGCGCGATGAGTGACGTCATAACCCCGCAAATCACCAGCGCCAGCGAGCTGAATGCGCCTTCCTGAAAGTCGAGTTCCGCGCAGCGAGCTGTCCCCAGCGCGTGGGAAGCCGTCCCCATCGCCAGGCCGCGTGAGGCTTTGGTGCTGATGCGCATCATGTTCAGCAGGGTGTGGCCAAACACGGCGCCGAGAATACCGACGAAGATGACGCAGACTGCGCTAATTGCCGGAATACCGCCAATGCCGCCCCCAACCGCCATCGCAATGGGCGTGGTAACGGATTTCGGCAGAACCGATGCGGCGATTTCAGGAGAAGCCCCCATCAGCAGCGCAATAGAGGTGCCGGTTGACATCGCTACCATGCTGCCAATAAAGCAGATGGTGATAATGGACTTCCAGCGGGCACGAATCTGGTGAATCTGTTCGTAAAGGGGGAAGGCCAGCGCCACGACGGCAGGCTGCAGCAGGTCGTTGAGCACTTCGCTGCCTTTAAAATAGTGGTCATAAGGAATACCGGTGACCAGCAGAAAAGGAATGATCACCACCATGCAAACCAGCAGCGGGTTTAGCAGCGGGGATTTCAGCCGGGCAGCCAGTTTGCGGGCGGCGAAAAACACCACCAGCGTCAACGGTAAAGACCACCATATAAAGTGCATCATTTTTTCTCTGCCTCACCTTCACCAATGACTTTTCTTTCGCCGTGTACCAGGTGTGAGCTCCAGCTCACGATCACAAGCACCACCAGCGTACTGATTAAACAGGACACCACCACCGGGCCAAACTGGGCTTTCAGCACGTCGTAATACTGCATAACGCCAACGCCTATAGGCACGAACAGCAGGGCCATATAGCGAATCAGCAGGTGACAGCTGGGTTTTACCCACTTCGCCGGCAAGATTTGCAGCGACAGCAGCACAAACAAAATCAGCATGCCGATAATGCTGCCGGGGATGACGATGGGCAGCAGGGAGGCGACAAAGATACCGGCATATAAGCACAGGTAAATTAAGACAAAAGACCGCAGATACTGCCAGATTACCGTGAACGAGTTACGCATGGAGGTTACCCTTTAAGAAACGCATTCATCATACAATTAAACTCAGCATTGTGCTATCCATCACAATATGAATTATGAGCATAACAAACATTCCCTGAGTGAAGGTTGCGCGGCTGAGTTTGGGCAATAAAAAAGCGGCCCGGAGGCCGCCATTTTTTAATCAGCTTGAGCTTAGTTCAGGCGAACCGGCATACCGGAACGGTTCTGGATTGCCTGGTCGACAACGGTGGTGTCAACGTCGGACTGCGCTGTTACCTGCTGAACGCTGCCGGTCAGCTTGATTGGCACGATTTCATCGGAGTTAAACTGCGCTTCGGTGGTGGAAAGCGGGTTGTGAACTTCGATGTAGCGGCTGCCGTCTGGCTCGGTTGTTGCTTTAACCGGCTCATCAATGAACTGAACGCGGGTGCCGACCGGCACGTTGTCGAACAGGAACTTGATGTCTTCGTTACGCAGACGCACGCAGCCGTGGCTTACGCGCAGGCCGATACCGAAGTTGGCGTTGGTGCCGTGAATGGCATACAGATTACCGATGTACAGCGCGTACAGGCCCATTGGGTTATCCGGGCCGGCTGGCACAACGGCCGGCAGCGGCGTGCCGGCTGCAGCGTATTCGGCATGCATCTTCGCGGTAGGCGTCCAGGTTGGGCCGTTTTTCTTACGCTCTACCTTGGTGGTCCAGTTAATCGGGGTGTCTTTACCCAGTTGGCCGATACCGATTGGCAGTACGATAACGGTGTTAGTGCCTTTGGGATAATAGTAGAGGCGCATTTCGGCGCTGTTGATCACAATACCTTCATGCACGGTATCCGGCAGGATCAGCTGCTGAGGAATGTTCAGGATGGTTCCAGCTTTTGGCAGGTACGGGTCAATCCCCGGGTTAGCTTCAAGCATGTTAGACAGACCCATCTGGTACTGTGCGGCATACTCTTCCAGCGGCGCGGTGCTGCCTTCCGGAATAGTGATAACCTGATTTTCACCCACCAGGCGGCTGCCATTAGTCGGTAACGGATAAGTCACGGCGGAAGCTGTTTTACAGAAAGACGCGACAGCCACAAAAGCCAGTAAGAGCGAGCGTAATTTCATATTCATGTTGTGCGAAGTGTTATGCCAGACAGGCTAGCTAGTGAGTGTTCATGGACGATTTAGCCGCGCATTATATGTGCATTACCTTCATCTGGTAAATCAGATGTGGATGAAATCACAATTTTTTCACACTGATTAACTATTGTACGGTTAAGATGCGGGGCGACCCTTTATCATAGTTATGGCATAATGTGGCCGAAATCACATTCCAAAATCTCGACAACTTATTTCTCCAGGACATACCAGTGCTTGTATCCAGCAACGTTACCATGCAGTTTGGCAGCAAACCGCTGTTCGAAAATATCTCCGTCAAATTTGGCGGCGGCAACCGTTACGGCCTGATCGGCGCGAACGGAAGCGGCAAATCCACGTTCATGAAAATTCTCGGCGGGGACTTAGAGCCGACGCTGGGCAACGTTTCTCTCGATCCCAACGAGCGCATCGGTAAGCTGCGTCAGGATCAGTTCGCGTTCGAAAAATTCACCGTGCTCGACACCGTCATCATGGGCCACGGCGAGCTGTGGGAAGTTAAGCAGGAACGCGACCGTATTTATGCGCTGCCGGAGATGAGCGAAGAAGACGGTTACAAAGTTGCCGACCTCGAAGTGAAATACGGCGAGATGGACGGCTACACCGCAGAAGCGCGCGCCGGTGAACTGCTTCTTGGCGTGGGCATCCCGCTGGAGCAGCATTATGGGCCGATGAGCGAAGTTGCTCCTGGCTGGAAACTGCGCGTGCTGCTGGCGCAGGCGCTGTTCTCTAACCCGGACATCCTGCTGCTCGATGAACCGACGAACAACCTGGACATCGACACCATCCGCTGGCTGGAAACCGTGCTCAACGAGCGCAACAGCACCATGATTATTATTTCGCACGACCGTCACTTCCTGAACATGGTCTGCACCCATATGGCTGACCTGGACTACGGCGAGCTGCGCGTTTATCCGGGCAACTACGACGAATACATGACGGCGGCGACCCAGGCCCGCGAGCGCCTGCTGTCCGATAACGCTAAGAAAAAAGCGCAGATTGCTGACCTGCAGTCCTTCGTGAGCCGCTTCAGCGCTAACGCCTCCAAATCCCGCCAGGCAACCTCTCGCGCCCGCCAGATTGATAAAATCAAGCTGGACGAAGTGAAGGCCTCCAGCCGCCAGAACCCGTTCATTCGCTTCGAGCAGGATAAAAAACTGTTCCGTAACGCGCTTGAAGTTGAAGCGCTGACCAAAGGCTTTGAAAATGGCCCGCTGTTCAAAGGCGTTAACCTGCTGCTGGAAGTCGGTGAAAAACTGGCGGTGCTGGGCGCTAACGGTATCGGTAAAACCACGCTGCTGAAAACCCTGGTTGGCGAGCTGGCCCCGGAAAACGGCGGCGTGAAGTGGTCTGAGAATGCTCAGATTGGCTACTACGCGCAGGATCACGAATACGAGTTCGAAAACGATCTTACCGTGTTCGACTGGATGAGCCAGTGGAAGCAGGAAGGGGATGACGAGCAGGCGGTGCGCAGCATCCTCGGCCGTTTACTCTTCAGCCAGGACGACATCAAAAAGCCTGCTAAGGTGCTGTCCGGTGGTGAAAAGGGCCGCATGCTGTTCGGCAAGCTGATGATGGAAAAACCAAACATCCTGATCATGGACGAACCGACCAACCATCTGGATATGGAATCTATCGAGTCGCTGAACATGGCGCTGGAGATGTACCAGGGGACGCTGATCTTCGTGTCACACGACCGTGAGTTTGTTAGCTCGCTGGCAACCCGCGTGCTGGAAATCACCCCTGAGCGCGTGATTGACTTCACCGGTGGCTACGAAGATTACCTGCGCAGCAAAGGGATCGACGGGTAATTTCACCCTCGTCCTAATCCTCTCCCTGATAAGGGAGAGGATACTTTCTCTCTCGCTCGCCCCTTTGGCGTGAGGGGCAATTACAGTCTCCACACCCCACATTCCACGCCGTTCACCCGCAGCCGACGCTTCTCTCCCTCAGGTAAAGACAGCTTAATCTCGCGCCACGCGGGCAAATAATCCCCCTTATGGCTAAAGGCTACGTTAATCTCGCTGGCCGAACAGGTGATTTCCCAGCTGAGCCAGAGCGCGTTGCCCTCTTTATAGCCCCAGGATTCTCCATCATCCTCAAACAGCGAGCCGCGAGAAACGCCTGCGCCCTGTAGCGGGTAAATCTTCAGCTCACGAACGGTATCATCCTGTGGGGAAACATAGCTGATGCGTCCGCTGTGGGGCAGTGCAGCCCCGGCACGAACCAGCAGCGGCAAGCGTTCAAGCGGCGCGGGCAGGGTGATCGTCTGCCCGCCGCTGAACCACGTGCCGGTATAATAGTCGTACCAGCCATGCTCATTGGCCGGCAGCCATAAAGCGCGCTCCCGCTGCTCGGGTTCTACAACGCTGGCGACCAGCAGATCGCGGCCCAGCAGGAACTCATCGCACTCTTCAAACGTCTTCTCATCGTGTTCGTGATCGAGGAACGTTGAGCGCAGCATGGGTTCATCGTCCGCATGCGCCTGCCACAGCTGCGTGTAGAAATAAGGCAGCAGGCGATAGCGCAGCTCGATTGCGCTGCGGATAGCGGGAGTCACCGCCGGATACATCCACGGTTCGTTTACGGTGTGGTCATCATTCCATGAGTGGATGGTAAAGCGCGGATGCATCACCCCGTTCTGAACCCAGCGCACGAAAAGCTCGGCATCAGGTTTATCGCCTGAAAAACCGCCGACGTCGTGCCCGACGTTAAACAGGCCCGAAAGGCTCATGCCGACGCCCATGCGTGTGTTATAGCGCAGCGTATCCCAGCTGGTGCGGTTGTCGCCGCTCCAGGTTTGAACGTAGCGCTGCATCCCGGCACAGCCGGAACGGGAAATCAGATACGGGCGCTTTTCCGGGGCAAACTTTTGCTGGGCTTCCATTGAGGCGCGCATCATCAATAGCGGCATGACCGGGCGAATGTGCTTGATGGCTATCGGTTTACCAAAGCCGTGGCAGCGCGCTTCCCCGTCCCACACTTCGTATTCGTTGTTGTCGTTCCAGGTCGAACCGATGCCCATTTCCAGCAGCTGCGTGGTGATGCCAGTCTGCCACCAGGTCACCGTGGCCGGGTTGGTGAAGTCCAGATGAGACCCTTCGTCGTCCCAGAAACTGGAGCGTTCCGGCATATCCGATTCCGAATCTTTGATAAACAGCCCGCCTTTGGCGACTTCCTCATAACGCGGATGATCCTGCAGCAGACAAGGCTTAATGTTTGCCGCAAGGCGTATTCCGGCCGCCATAAACGCCTGGCTCATCACCTTCGGCTGCGGCACTTTTTCAACGTTCCAGTTAAACACGTAGCGCTTGTTATTGATTGAGGTATAGCCTGACGAAAGCTGGAACGAATCGCACGGAATCGCGTGCTGCTGGCTAAGCCGGATAAAATTCATCAGCTGATTTTGCGCGTCGGGCGCGTCGGTGTAATGCATGGTTGACCCGCTGTAGCCGAGGCTCCATTTGGGGCCGAAGAAGGTTTTACCTGTCAGCCGTACGAAGGCTTTAGTGACGTCCAGCACGCGCGGGCCGAGGAACATGTAGTAGTCCAGGTCTCCGGCTTCCGCCTGCCAGCGGCGGTAGGGCAGGTGGTAGTTGTCTATTTCGTTGCCAAGATCCAGCCAGCAACTGCTCAGGTTGTCGTAGAACAGGCCAAAGCTGACGTCGTCGCGGCGCGTAATGGTGAAGGGGATATGCTTGTAAAGCGGGTCGGTGGACACCGCATTGTAGCCCATCGCATCCAGGTTACGCATCTCATAGCGCCTGCCGGTGCGGTTGAGCGGCCCGGCTTTTTCCCCCAGCCCGTAAAAGCGCTCGTCGGCAAAACGCCGCTGATAGTGGGCCACGCCATCGCCGTGGGCGTTAAGCTGGTAGGCGCTGGTGGGGCGGTCGCAGGCGAGAGGCTGCCATTCACCACCCTCAGTTTTGTATTCCCACTCCAGGTACAGCGGTTGATGCACAATCACGCGCAGGCTTTCGCTACTGATAATGAGGCCATCGGCCTGCTGTTCCAGCGTGAAGCCTGGCAGGGTAAACCCGGCGAGGCTTTCGCGCTCACGCCCTTCCCAAGGCACATCCTGCTGCGGGGCGATGCTCCAGGTGCGGTCAAGCGCCAGACCCTTCTGCCGCTTGACCAGTACGCGAAACAGCTTCTCTTCCAGTACGTACAGATGCAGTGAGTATTTGCCGTCGAGGGTCAAAATCACCTGGCTGTTATCCTGCTTTGCGAGCGTCCAGTTCTTAAGTGTTTTCATGAGAAACCATCCATTCAGCTACGTTTTGCGCGGCGTTCGGCGATAAATGCCACCAGGAACACCGCACCGATCAGATCAAAGAAGCCCATGGCGATAAACAGGGGATTAAAGCCAATCTTGTCGGCGGTGACGCCGATAATCAGGGAGAAGATAAAGCTGGCAATCCAGGCCGCCGAGCCGCGCATGCCATTGACGGTGGCCATCTGGCCTTTATCAAACGAGTCCACCACCAGCGCGCTGAGCATGCAGGAGATAATCTGGTGCCCGAAGCCGCCGATGGAGATGAGCAGGATGGCAATCCAGGGATCTTTGGTGACGGCGACCAGCGCCAGAGAAAGCATCAGAAAAGCGCCGGTGACCGAGCTTGCAACCACGGAGTTGGTGCGCGAGCAGCCGAAAAATCGGGCGTAGACTTTGGTCAGATAGCCGCTGGCAATACTGCCGATATCGGCGGCGAGGAAGGGGAGCCAGGCGAACATGGCGATTTGTTTCAGATCCATGCCACGTTCGTTGGCCAGATAAAGCGGAACCCAGAAGCTCAGCACCGCCCAGGCGGGTTCTGCCATAAAGGCCGGTATAGCGATGCCGTAAAAACGTTTGTTTTTTGAGACGGTTTTCAGCGCGGTAAAGAACGGCAATTTCACCGCAGGTGGCTCGTTATCCTGCTTGATGAACGCCAGCTCTTCTTTACCTAAGTTCGGGTGCTGCTCAGGGTTGTGGTAGAACAGCCACCATAAAACGACCCATACCAGCGCCAGCGCGCCGCTGAACATAAAGGCGCCCTGCCAGCCCAAAAAGCTGTGGGCGAAATAGATAATTGACGGAGCCAGCATTGCGCCGATGGAAAAGCCTACTCCGGCCCAGCCAGCGGCAATTGGCCGCTCTTTTTTCGGGAACCATTCCCCCAGCATTTTTGCGT
>DWAA01000030.1:0-38307 GCA_018237865.1 Styx infernalis | reverse complement strand
ATTTCTGGCGCCGCTTCCACATCAGCCTGTCTGAATGGCTGCGCGACGTGGTCTTTATGCCGATTTACATGAATCTGATGAAGCTCGATTTCTTCCGTCAAAACAAAACTCTGGCACAGAACGTGGGCATTTTCTGCACGCTCTTTTGCATGGGGGCATGGAACGGGCTTGAGCGGCACTATGTCATCAGCGGCGCGCTGTTCGGCGCCATTTCCGTCGCTCACAACATGCTGCTGTGGTCAGCCAAACGCAGCTCTGCCCTGAGCAACGGATTACGCCATCCGGTCATCGCGTTTTTTGGACGAATTCTGACGCTGGCAAGCGCCGCGGCCTCCCTCTACATCTTTAGTGGAATGTCACCTCTATGAACCTTCACTCCGAGCTTCATGAACTGCAGGATTTTCTGCGAGCGGCATTACTCGATCCCGCTCGCCCGGAGCAGTTAGCCATCAGCGGCAGCGATAGCGCCCTGACCTGGCTGCAGCTTTCCGTCGCCGCAACGGACTGGGCTCAGCGTTACGCGCAACTCCAGCAGCCGGCGGGCACGCCGGTAGTTTTGTACGGGCATCAGCAGGCTGGGTTTGCCGTCGCTATCTATAGCTGCCTGCTGCACAACATCCCCTACATTCCAGTGGACTGCATCTACCCGCAGGAGCGGCTGAAAGAGATCTGCCAGCTTGCCAGCGCTCCTTATTATTACGACGTAGCGGCGAAGCAGTTTGTGGCGACCGGAGAAACGGGAAGCGTACTGGCCGAACCTGATTTGGCCTACATCATGTTTACCTCAGGCAGCACCGGGAAACCAAAGGGCGTGCAGATTGGCCGCGAGAGCCTGTGGTACTTTATGAAGTGGGTACGCGAGGACTTTGCGCTGCCGGACGTGCCGGTGCTGATGAATCACGCGGTCTTCAGCTTCGACCTTTCGCTGATCCCGCTGCTGGCAAACCTCGCCACCGGCGGGCACATCGTGCTGAACGCGAAAGAAGACATTGCCGCTGAGAACTGGCTTGAACGCCTGAAAACCAACGGCGTATCGGCCTGGGTTTCAACGCCCTCTTTTGCTTACCAGAAACTACTTTCCCCACAGTTCAGCACCGACTATTTGCCCGAGCTGAGCGTGTTTGTGTTCATCGGCGAAGTATTAAATAAGGCGCTGGTAAAACAGCTGCGCCGCCGCTTCCCGCAGGCCAAAATCCTTAACTCCTATGGCCCGACGGAGGCAACCATCGCCACCACGGTGATTGAAATTACCGACGAAATACTGCACAGCGAAAACGACGTGCTGCCGGTGGGCACCATGATGCCGGAGTCCAGAATGGAAATTACCTCAGAAGGTGAGCTGATCATCTGGGGGAAAAACGTCATGCGCGGTTACCTCGGGCTACCGCAGGAAAACGCGGCGAAATTGCTGCACCGTGAAACTGAGCAGTATCGGGGCTATCGAACCGGCGATCTCGGCTACGAAGACGGGCTACTTTACTGCCTGGGCCGCAACGACAGCCAGATCAAGCTGAACGGCTACCGCATTGAGATCAATGAGATTGAAAACCGCCTGCTGGCGATGTCCGGCATTAGCGAGGCCGTGGTGCTGCCGCTGATGAAGTCAGGCGGCGGCGTGCTGCGCATTGCGGCGTTTTGCGTCACCGGTCTTGCGCCGGAAGCCATCAAAACGTCGCTGTCGAAGGTGATCCCGCCTTATATGGTGCCTTCGCAAATCATTATTAAAGACGCTTTGCCGCTGAACCCTAATGGCAAAATCGACCGCAAGCTGCTGGACACCCAGGCCCGCACGAATTAATGAATCAGGAAACAAAGATGGAACAAGAAATTCTCGCGCTGTTTGAAAAAGTGTTATCCCGCAAAGTAGGCTTTAACGATGAGCTGATTGAGTCCGATATTCTCGACTCTATTCTGGCGGTGGATCTGGTGCTGGAAGTGCAGGATGTGTACGGCTGCACCATCCCCCCAACGGAAGTGGCGACCGTGCTGAAAACCCCGGCGACGCTTGCTGGATATATTGAAGAGAACCGCTGCTAAGCGTTTCTTGCGGCAAATTTGAAGCCCCCGGAAATTACTGCCTCCGGGGGCTTTTTATATAAACCTTTCGCTTTGTACATCAATAAAGATTAATAACCGGCATCTTTTTTTCTTCATCTGCAAAAAGTCACCTTTGCGAAGGAAAAATATTTATGTTGAATAGCTTTTCATTCATTATTACCGATAAACACACATAGATAAAAAAACTTCGTTTTTCTTCCCCAGATACTGGCTGAGCGCAGCGTATTCACTTTCCCCAACGGCTTATAAAACTTAGTAAAGTAATTGTTCCAATAACGTCAAAAACCAACCGAAAATGGAATGATCACGTGAACAGTACTAACTCACTTGCATAAAATAACAAATACCGATTAGCATACAGAAAGTGCAGACAAATCACATGGAGCCATTAAATGAATATACTCCAGGAAAGATTCACGGGAATTATTTCAATAGCGACATTGGGCATCGTCATTGTCTTAATTATGTTATTTATATTCAAAAAGACAATAAGAAAAACCATAAAAATCAGCTCTGATGATAAACTTGGTTTTATAGACTATACGTTAAATGTTTCGGGTTACCGACTTACCCCCTATGGTGTAGGTATTTCATTACTCTCGCTGAACCAGGGGTTTTCAAAGGAAGAAATCTTTTCTCATGTCGCCATGCTGTCCCTCGCGCAACACGTCACAAGAGCAGCAAATGACAGCACCGAGCTAGCCAGAATTAATGCCAGTGGGTTATCCATTACCAACAACCTCAATCGGATGTTTAAAAACGGCCTGATTCGGGCTGAGATTTATGAGAGTGACTTTGACGCCATTATCTCCGTCAGTACCCTCAATGAGGAACAGGAGCAATGTGTCGCCGACATGCTAAACAATAATGAACTATCCAATAAAGACATCATCGCGTTACCCATAAAAGAAAAAGAGGCGATTGAAGCAATGGATAAATACATTGCAGAAAGAATGAACCAGTCCTGACTGGCTAAATACGCATTGATTCAGTAACGCTATTGATAAAGCACAACCATTAGTTTGGATAAATTCTGAAAATCCACTGAAAAAACGAGATAAGAACGGACTAAAGCCGTTGTATACGGCTTTACGTTTATTTCACCAGGCCAGGAAAGAGTATGAGAGGGTACGGAATTATTACAGGGAAAAACCGCCATCACCCACTTGCGCCACGGCATACCATTTCATCAACTCTGCCGTTCCCGGCTCGTTTTCGGCGGGTGCCCATGGGGCCATATCTTGCTCAGCTACAGGCTGGTACGCCCCATGTTTTACCTCAAAAATAACCCCACCTTTATCCAACGACAACACCGCATGCCAGGTCCCGGCATCCGTCTCCAGCACCTTGCAGTCTTCACCTAACACAATGCGGTGGGTCACGTTGCCATTGTCATCAAAATTCAATACCAAAAAGCGCCCGCTAAGGGATGTCAGCAGCTCAAACGTGTGCGGGTGGCGGTGAGGGCGAACATAGGTACCCGGTTCCATAGCAATAGCCAGGCGCTGAACAGGATCGCTCAATTCAGGATGGAGATTACGATGGGCACGTAAGCGAGGGGAGTTTGCAGCTTGCTCGCTTTGTTTTTGTAGATCGCTGAACGTAATTTGTTTCATATTAACCTTTGTGAATGTAGGTCGCTCACGGCCACCAGGAGCCCGGATGTTGCAAAGTTTTATGCTATCTCAACGGACGATTAGCTGCGGCTTTAGCAGAAAATCTCTGCCCGGATTATAAACGCTGCTGCTGATGTCCCATAGCCCCAGAGCGAGCCTATTTACAATGCTACCGGCGTTCCGGCCCAGGCTGTCAGTAAAACGCTTTTTCATGGGCAACAAGTCAGAGTGCGTTAAAGCTTGAGAATACGAGCTTTGAGTTGATTTCGGTAGACTTGGGAAGAGTTTGAAATGGTGCGATAAGAGGAACATAACACAACCAACACAACCATTGATAAATATAGATATTTTCTTGTTTCATCTTTATAAATGCCCCCTTTTGTGCCCCCACTTTGTTTTTCATGCGACTCGATGAGCCTTTCACCGAGTCGCCAATATCACCAAATTTTTCACAGACCGTACAAATCTTCTCGGCTCTTGAAGTCTTTCTCACTGCCGCGATCGGCTAAGAACAATATTACTTACTTCCCGATACGAACAACTGTTCATTAATCCGCATGCTCTCCTGGCATGAAGGATATCTGTCACGGTCAAATATGGCGCTTGTTCCTGTGAGATAAATCCTGTGCGATCGATACGTACTAACTCATACTTTTCTACCAGAAAGTTAACGGCATTAGCCAGAGTGATACCGGCATCGATTTATTCCTGTATAACGGTTTCATCACAGAACGGCGTATCGTTCAGGGTCAGACCATAGTGTTTTTCCAGCAGGCGTGTAAGTAGCATTTGCCAGACTGCAACGGGCGACAGGCATGGCTTCGCCGCCCGCATGTTTCTTGCAGGTAGAAATTTTATTTTTGCTCTCTTGTATTTAATTAGCGTTGGGTTGGGTAAACGGCGATGTATACGTAGCCGCAACTACCAAGTGTGTCAGCTTCGCAAGTGAGCCCATTGTGATATAGCGTGACGCAGTGCTGATACTGGGGATTGAGCTTACCGCTGGTCAGCATTAGTTCAAGTTGTTTGAGTATCAGGGGAAAAGCTTGGTTCAGGCGCAACGCATCCTTGCCGCTGAAAGCACCGTTAAACCCTGCCCGGTCAGCAAGAAAATGCAGGCGGTTGCTTTCCTGCACCAGACGAGCGCCAAAACAGGGAGTGATCGTACTCTGTAGTCCCCACTGCTGGCAGGCGGGATTCTCCGGCTTGGTACCGGATTCTGAGTGATTGTTCATAATTGTTCCTGCTTAAAGGAAAGGATTAATTAAGAGTAACGCTTCGAAGAATGACATAGGGGCCATTGCGGTCCTGACGGCGCTCAGCAAAGACGGCCAGAACACCGCGTATATCTTCCACCTCGCGGCCAGCATAATGGCAGACACTGCCTGACCATTTATATTTACCCGTACTGAAGCGAAACAGTCGGGAGCCAGGATGTTGCCGGTACAGAGCCATGGCTTGGCGTTTACTGATGATTTTCATATCCAGCCTCGCTCAGCAAACGACACAATGCCATCCCGACCGACAACAAGATGATCGAGCGTTTTCACATCGACCAGTGCTAACGCTTCTTTAAGCCTGCCCGTAATGTTGCGGTCGCATTGGCTGGGCTCCGGGTCGCCGGATGGATGGTTATGCGCCAGCACGACAGCTGCTGCATTGAAGCGAAGCGCTGACTTAACTGCCTCACGGGGATGGACCTGGACATGGTTAATCGAACCGGAAAATAGCGTTTCACTCTCCAGTAAACGGTGCTGGTTATCGAGATAGAGCACTATAAACACTTCCCGTTCTTGTCCTGCTAGCTGTAAACGAAGCCAGTCACGAGCAGCAGTACTTGAGGTAAAGGATATACCGGGCTGGCGCAAATATTTTTCCAGCAGGTTGATAGCACGACGAATGGTCCGTTGGGCATAGGGTGTCAATCCGTAAGTCGCAGGGAGCAGATAACCATGTTGTGCTAAAACAGTCAGCGGAAAGAGTTCAGGCTGCGATGGCACCGGGGATAATGCGGCATTCATGTTCGCTATTCCTCAGTCGATAAGATGCATAATGGGGCTGCATTCCGGATGGTTTAGCGCGTAGTCGCGTAAGAGATAATAGTGTTCAGTCATCGCGTGACATTCGGCGCGACAGGCGTGGTGGTTGTAAGCCATCAGACAGGCGACCATCCCTGCAGCTTCACTGGTAAGCTCTGCGCCATTGCCGTTCATGCTGTTGAACAATGCCCACGTCTTATCGTGCTCTGACTCGGGAGCCATGAAAGCACCGCCGTTGCTGAGCGTCGAAAAGTTCCAGATACAACCGTGGTAATCGGCACATAGACGGCTCATCCAGCCAAAGATTCGGGGCTCAAGGGTTATCCATTGTGGGATGGAGCCAAAGTGCTGCGGCCAGAAGCCGATGCGTAACTCGTCAGGGACCACCGAGGCAATAATTGCTGCCTGCTCAGCGAACTCAAAGTTTTGTGTATTCATTAAACTATCTCCTTATACCGGAACGGTTGTTTAACGCTCGAAAAACGCGAGCATGTTTTCTGCCATTACCCACAGGGCGCGATTGAGCTTCACATCGCCATCAATACCGGTAACAGCACGGGTGTGGCTGCTTTTCCCCTGAGCGGTTCGCCCTGACAATCCACCTTTCATCAGGTTCTCCTGCACGCGCTGGTATACGGTCCACAGGTCATCGCTGTAGTCCTCCCGGCGACGTGGGGCCAGCAACTGCGATACCGTCACCGGCTGGTGGTCTTCACCAAAGCGATACTTCAGCACGGCATTCGCCAGGGCGTTACGGGCTGGTTCTTTCAGTGCCAGTGACTGCATTGCATCGCGCTTCTCCTCCACCCGGTCAAAGACCCCAAGCACTTCGTAAGCCCCTTCAATCACCTTCTCGATGACATTACCTTTATGCGGTACCCGCACTTCTCCGAATGACTGGCCGCAGACTAGGCCGTTGGTACAGACGCTGCGAAATAGCCCCGGCAGCATCTGGTAGCTCGAGGAGCCGTCATGGCTGTTGAGCAGGATGATTTCCGGTACCTGATGCCCGGTAAGTTGCCCTGCTCGACGCAGACGCAGCATATGCTTGGTGTGCTCACGCTTGCTCTGGTCCCGGACCTTCGTCTGGCAGGCAAAGAACGGCTCAAAGCCTTCACGCTGCAGGCTTTCGAGGATGGTGATGGTCGGGATGTAGGTATAACGGTCTGAACGTGATTCATGCTTGTCGCTCCCGAACACGCTGGGTACATGGCTCATCAGCTCTTCGTGGGTCAGAGGCCGGTCACGGCGTATCTGGTTTATACGGCCAAAACGGCTGGCTAATCGCATGGGAAAACTCCTTGAATGAATCAGACGGTAAAAAAGCAAAAAGGCCATCCCCCGGAGGGGACAGCCTTGTGTGTGATGCGTATGAAGAGAGAGGCGTCGGTTATGTGAGCTAGAGTTCGGGATCATTCCTTTATAATCGGACGAACCAGAAATAACTGTTCAGAGAGGTCCGGATTGTCAAAGGCTGTCTGACTGAACAACCCCCTCATTCGCCAGAGAATGGCTGATGTTGTTGGCCATCGTATTCGGGTCGAGCTTTATTTCGGCCAGCAGTTTCCCAGTCTCTGGCGTACCTTTATATACATAAAGCGATGCAAAAGGTTCCCCTGAATCATTCGAACCCGCTGAAACCTGATAGCTTGTATCCCCATTTCTGACTGTAAAATCCTGAATGCTGATGACCTGATTGCTCTGGTATGCGTAAGTGGTTGCCTGCGCCGGGACGGTGATATCCATCTCTTTGCTCCCTGCCCCCACCTTACCGAACGAATACGAAACCGACGGGGTGACAATACAAATTTCCACCTCCTTTTTGTGGTTTGTGGTCTGCGCGTAAAACACCGGTTTGGCACAGCGCTGATAATGCGCCTGACGCAACTTGTCCGATGTGGCGGCAGACGCCTCTGACGTGACCGCAAATAAAATCACTGTGCTTAACAGCAAATTACAAGTAATAGATTTGACACGTTCCATCTTTTTACTCCCCCGCTTCGGGTAATACGACATAAATATCCCGGCCCCTGCGTTCAATGGTAACCGGCTCCTTAGCGCCAGTGTTCAGCAACGCCTGTGCCTGCCAGAAACGGCCATGCACTTCTTCCTGCATATCCATCACACGGATACAGCGTTCGTCAAACCCCTCCTCATGCAGGATTTTCGTTACCAAAGTGCAGGCACTCTGCGCCAGATTTTCTGTGCCTGACTGCCGGTTAAGCAGGGATACCGCCACGAATGACAGCACTGTACAAAGCAACCAGACCTGCAGAAGCCGCCACGGTTTGCCCTGCATCTGGTCGCGCTGGCGAAGGTAGACAAAATTCAGAGGAAACCACAACCATGAAGGTGGTGTAATGCTCTGCCTCATCAGGTTCGTCCGGTCCAGCAACACCCATATCAGGGCTGCGACCATATAAATGACAAGTGCGAGAGTCTGTGGAAAATTCAGGGCCAGGACAATCCAGAGGAGCGGAAGGACAACCGCCAGGCACCAGGCAAACAAGTCTGCACGAAGAAACGGATAGGATTTCATGGCATCACCTCCCACTTAACAATAATGGCGGGTAATCTAAATGCGAAATGAAACATCGAATATTCCTTTATAAACAGTTAATTAAATATAATAAATAAAAGGGAGTACCAACATCTCCAGCACAGATCGTACTGGCTTATCAGAAGGCGGGATAATTGTTAATTCAGATCGATATGCATGAACTGATCGCTCATTCCTATCAAAACAACGATCGATAATCAAATATCAATAGTTAAAACTATTAAAATGCAAAAATTCGATCGTCGGAACAGATCGAAACGACGAGGCATAATTAAATTGAAATTAGAACAGGAGATGCCAGATGGCGCGAATGACTGACAGAAATCGCTGACGAAGATGATGCAACTGCCTTATCAGTTTGCCGGAGGTTTGTATAACTGACACTGCATCATCAAAAATGTCGCCCGAGGCAAGGATAAAACCTTCCCGTGCTGTTTTGTGCACACGCTGACTTCTGAACTCAGGATCAAGGTGACTGATAAAGGCACTGGCGCTTTTTAACGGTAGCGCTTCGATCAGGACCTCTACCCATCGCTCAAGGTTAAAATTTTCTGTTGCCGATACAGCGATCACCGGATGAACTGCGGTGAATTGTGTTCTGACAAGTTCAGCTTTAGCATGAATATGAATAACCTGGCGATCAGATGGCTGATGATGTTCATTGTCCCATTCCCGGCAGGGCTCAATTTTGTCAGCCTGACTGAGAACAAAAACAAAGCGCGACGGAGCAATACCGGCTTCTATAAGCGAGCGATAGCAGCGGATGTCATCATTCCAGGCACGCTCATCAGCTTTAAGAACCCATACAATCACATCCAGCTTTGACGACCAGCTCCGGTAAATTCTCTGATAAAGGACATCAAGCTCCGGATTTTCGGCGATACCAGGAAAATCGACGATGTGAAGCGTGCGATTATTATGGCTGACATGCCAGCGTTGCACCCGACGCGTGCATCCTTTTACGGCATCAACAATAGCTGGTGGCGGAGCAAAAAGCGTATTGCACAGACTGGATTTTCCTGAGCCGGTTTTGCCCAATAGACCGATGCGGGGTTCATAATTAATGATGCTGTGGAGTTGGCGGTGTATCTTACTTGCTGCTTCAGCAGGCAACCGGGAGAGGATTTGCTTGAATGGAGTGTCTGTTGGGGATTGCTTCTTCATATGTCACCTGTGAAAAAATATAGATAGCTTTCACAGGAATAATGTTTACATGAAAAAATATGCAAATAAACAGATGGTTTATCTACATAAAATCCTGTCACCGCTTTCGTTGAAAACTTTCACATTTACATCCCGGTTATGGATATGTATTTGACAAAGCAATTCTTTTTTACCACGAGAAAAAGAGATTTCTTTAGCTAGAAAATCCTCATAGCTATAGCTTAAATAATTAATATCAGACCATGAAAGACCGATAAAGTAGCCACCGGAACGAGAGCGGGACGCGGTATCAATAAGCAGCATTTTTTCATATTTTTGGTTATCCCAGCCCTTAACGGCCACATCCCTGAAATTACGATATCTAATGCTTAGGAAATCAAGCCTGCTTCTATGAAGATCATTATTGAAAACAGGTATAACATGAAGCTCTGGGGTGATGCGAATACTCCAGAAGTCTTTTTGCATTTTGTCGCAACGCACATTTGCTTTTTTGACGAAAAGATGGAGCATGTCCGGAGTTCCCCCCAGTTGCCCCACAACCGCAGGGATACAATTTTTGATATGTTCTTTAAGATATTCCCTCACCCTCTCTTTTAAAATCACCGCAGCGTCTCTCTCCGATAAAAATACTGGCTGCGAAATATAATCACCAAGCTTAACCGGGCAGGCTCTGAGCACGATGTTCTCATTACCGTATTCATCACTTTTACTGGTCTGCAGTAGTATTTTTCCGGTGTCCTCATTTTCTTTATCACCGCTTTTCATCAGTGCGGCACTGGATCGTAGCTTCTCCAGATACAGCTTATCCGCCACGTTATTCCTTACTGCAGCGGTGACAATACTCTGAGTCAGCCCGGCCAAGCTTGGACCATGCTCTCTGGCAAGGCTTTCAAGAAAGCGGAATGACTCCTTTTTGAAATTAACAGTGATTCTGTTTTTACTGGTCATGTGAGCTCTCAATTTTTCTGAAATGTTTCATTAACTGGTGTCACTATTGCAAACAAAAAGGTGCCGCACTTACTGTAACGCCATTTACAACGGGGATTCAAGACACTTTTGCACCCCAAAAATTTGTTCTCTTATGTGTACGTAAACCCATGTTCATGGGGCTTCCGCAAGTTATCATTATTTTTTTACTGTAAAAGAAATTCTATGGAACCTGACACAGTACGGACAGAATCCCTGCCTTCTCCTGAGCAGATCGTCCTGCATTCTCGTTACGGCAAAAGAGGTGCCAGTCTGGCTTTACATTTCTACTTTGATGCCGTTTCAAGTGAGAGACATCTTCATAAGGTGGCAGCCTCAGCAAGGTAAAGATTGAGTTTTTTTACGTTCAGGGAATATAACTTCAGAGTAATTACAATGATAAATAAGGGAGTCTTTTTTACAGAAAGACCAGACGTGACAAGGACTCTTTTCATTAGCAACTATGTTCGGTGCGATCGGTTATTTATATTATATATTGCAATAACCAACCATCAACAAACAAAAACCACTCAATTTAAGCTGGCGTTAATGACATTAAACCCACACTCATGCGCTTATTAATTCATAATTCGGTATGGATAGCAAAGAAAGCAACATCATTACCTCTTCCAAACTCCTGCCATCTGAAATTAGAGAAGTTATCTACTAAGAAACAATGTTATGTAATAGACATAATTTCAAACCTAAAAAACCATCAGAAAATATTTTTTGATATATGTGACATATGAATTTTTATGTGTAACATCAGGAAACCAATGATGACCAAATTATTAACCGAGAATCCCTTTCCGTTAAACCCGGCAACTCACAACTACCACTATATTTATCGATTTGGCAGCACTATCCGCAATGCGTTAATCATCCATCCCCGCTTACTGGCTATTCGGATCGACCTGCGCTTTCCTGATGACTACGAGGTGGAGGGGAATAAAGCTATGAAGTCGTTTATGGCGGCAGTCACTTCCAGACTTGAAGCAAGATATTGGCAGAAAAAGAGAACAAATCCGGGAAAACATGTCCACTGCTCTGAACTGAATTATATCTGGGTGAGGGAGCATAACCGGTGCGGAAGTAAAGTCCATTATCACGTAGTGCTGATGTTTAATGGCGATGCTTTCAACTCACCGGGTATCTACTGGAACAAGGGCAATCTGACAGACCTGATCATCAAGTCCTGGCTCAGAGCACTCAGAATAAAAGGCGATGAACATCGTGGGCTGGTCTATTTCCCGAAGCATTCATGCTATCGCCTTAACCGAAAAAATCTGGGCAGTACACCTGAATTTAACAAACTGATGCAGCGGGTCGAGTACATGGCGAAACACCGGAGCAAACTGTACGGCAAGATTCGCTCCATGGGATGCTCTGTGTATGACGAAACAGAACTGAAGAACAAAAAGAAAAGAAGCCTGCTTGCCACACAGGCTTCTTCCTTGAAAACTTCGCTGCCCCAGTTGCAGTGAAGACAATCTGCATTCCCATTATTTTTTTACACGGTCTTCCATCACCTGAGGAAGACTGCCACCTTAAATCACAGCAGCCATTCCTCCTTCACTTTTAATGTAAAGGAGATTTAAAAATGACCACCGTACCTGCCCTGCTTAATGACCAGCTTGTTGATATGGCATTCATCACAACCTACACCGGTATGACCGACAAATGGTTCTACAAGCTCATTAGCGAAGGGAAATTTCCAAAGCCGATTAAGCTGGGACGAAGCTCCCGTTGGAAAGAAAGTGAAGTGAAGGAATGGTTACTAGAGCGTATTGAACAATCGCGTGACTGATTTATTTACCTGTTAACGAAGTACCTGTAACCAGGAATATCCCGCTCCAAAGAAAGATAGTGGAACCCCATCCTATCTTCTAATTGCTTTCTAGCTCTGATACAAAATTATTAATGAATACCATTCATAATCCCTATCCTCCCCCCTGTGATTATCAGCGAGCACAAACCCGTTAACATACCCCTATCAATTCATGTCCAACGGATCACCATGCTTAATCAACAGGCACATACACAGACGGTTAATGCTAAAAAAACCGGCCTATCGTTTCTACTCATTCTCAGCGCCCTGATGGCTGTAACCTCTTTATCAACCGACATCTATCTTCCGGCTATGCCGGTCATGGCAAAAGATTTACAGGGTGACGCAGAGCTGACAATCACAGGGTTCCTTATCGGTTTTTGCATTGCACAACTGCTTTGGGGACCAATTAGCGATCGTCATGGACGCCGTCTACCGCTATTTATCGGTTTAGGTCTATTTATCATCGGCTCGGTGGGCTGCGCGTTATCAACAGATATTGTACAAATTGTCTTCTGGCGAGTTTTTCAGGCGTTAGGTGCCTGTACCGGGCCGATGCTGGCTCGAGCAATGATCCGTGACCTGTTTAGCCGCACTCGTGCAGCACAAATGCTTTCGACTCTGATGATCATCATGGCCATCGCGCCGATTGCCGGGCCCCTGATCGGCGGGCAGATGATTAAAGTCACCTCGTGGCATGCCATTTTCTGGCTGCTGGCGATTATCGGAGCATTAATGCTGATGTCTTTATTCTGGTTACCAGAAACATTACCTGCCGAAAAACGCTCGCAAGCCTCCGTAACCAGAGCCTTTCACAACTACTATGCCTTGCTCACCAACGCCAGATACTTGCGATTTACTTTGTGCCTGACGTTCTACTACGTTGCAGCCTACGCCTTTATCACCGGCTCTCCGTTTGTGTACATCACGTACTTCGGTGTTGACCCGCAGCATTACGGTTGGCTGTTTGCAGTAAACATTGTTGGATTGATGGCGGTGAGCATGGTCAACAGACGTCTGGTTCACCGCTAT
The DNA here is from genome assembly GCA_018237865.1 of Styx infernalis. NCBI lineage: Eukaryota > Metazoa > Arthropoda > Insecta > Lepidoptera > Riodinidae > Styx > Styx infernalis. Next base: position 25,044 of record DWAA01000030.1, on the reverse strand, counting down.
CCACTGGAAGCGTTGCTCAGGAATGCCGTATTCATCGCCACTATTGCCGCAATAGTGCTGGCGGTCACCACCGGCCTGGGTGTAGGTGGAATTACCGTGATTGTCTGCACTGTGTTCATATTCTTCTCCATGAATGGCATCATCGCGGCGACATCCACAGCTTGCGCATTAGATGTAGTGCCAAATGTGGCTGGCTCCGCATCGGCGCTAATGGGGGCATTACAATACGGCAGCGGCATCATCTCTTCACTGCTTCTTGCTCTGTTCAGTGATGGTACGCCATGGACGATGGGCTGGATAATTGCGTTGTTTACAGCTGCCAGCGCCCTGATGGCACTGACCGTTCAGCTAAAAAAATGACCACCATATATCCCCCCACGCTTATGAATTTAACTCATAGCGCCTATTCAAGCTGCGTAATTATCTTTAACCGCAACTTCGTTAATCTGGGTATATAGCGTGGATACGAAATGTGAAATGCAGCGGAAAGTGGCTACAGCTGATAGACATGCCCCAGGCTGTGCGGCTGGGGCATCATCGGTGACTAACTAAATATTCTTATCGAAGAAGACGTCTAACTTTTGCATCGTCTGGTCAACGTATTTAGGCACCCAATATGTCTCAATGTGGGTACAGGAAGAGTTCTTTGTCCTTCGTACCGATAGCTTTAGCGAACGCATCTTCAGTCATATAGAGCTTATCCGCTTTTGTACCGGCAATCATTATCAGGGGTTTATTGATGAGATTGATATGATCCGTTACGTCAAAGCTCAACAAATCCAGAAGACCGCTAAAGACGCTACTGGATAATATCCAGCTGTGAATCCTGAATATCGTTGCGGCGCACAAGACCTGAATTAAACATGCTAACAGTTACAATCGATTTAACCGTTTATCCGTAACGGTAGCAACGCGTAAATAACCGCCACCACCGCAAAAGACAATCAGACCAAGGCGAGCGGTGCCCGCACCAGGACACGGACAGAGATAGTCAGGCATGCTAGCGGAATTAAATCTGCAAGCTCAGCTTGGGGAGCGCACACTGTCAGCAGCATGACACGGAAATAACATTTTTGTCAGGTAACCGTCAGCTTTATGTTGGCAATCAGAAGGTAGAATGGGCTCAGCAACCAGTTTGTTCCGATGTTGAAGCACCGCTGAAAAGTTAAGAGGATGTCCCGTTATGCGCCTGTTGTTAGTCGAAGATGAAGAAAAAACGTCAACCTATCTCAATCGTGCATTGAGTGAGTCCGGATTTACGGTAGATGTCTCTGCAGATGGAGCTGAAGGTCTTCATTACGCGCTGGAGTTCGACTACGACGCGATAATACTGGATGTGATGCTGCCGGGGATGGATGGCTACCGGGTACTTGAGGGTTTACGAGCCGCCAAACAGACGCCGGTACTGATGCTCTCGGCTCGCGGCTCAGTCGACGAGCGTGTAAGAGGGCTGCGTCTTGGCGCGGATGATTATCTGCCCAAGCCCTTTTCGCTTATTGAACTGGTGGCGCGTATTCAGGCGCTGGTACGTCGCCGCTCTACGGATGGCACAGACATCACCCAGCTGCAAATTCACGATCTGCACCTCGACCTGCTGGCTCGTCGCGTATTTCGCGCCGGAATGCGGCTGGAGCTGACCGCAAAAGAGTTTTCCCTGCTGAGCCTTCTTGCCCGGCATCAGGGGGAGATACTGTCAAAGATGATGATAGCTGAGCAGATATGGGACATGAATTTTGATAGCGATGCCAACGTGGTTGAAGTGGCTATTAAACGTCTGCGAGCCAAAGTGGATACTCCGTTCGATATCAAACTGCTGCATACCGTTCGAGGTATGGGTTATGTCCTCGAAGTCCGGCCTGAATAGATGAAGGGGATAAACATGCCTAAGCGTTCCATCTCCGTTCACCTGGCGCTGATGTTTGCCTTATCCGCGCTGCTGATTGTGTCCGTTATCGGCATTCTGCTCAGAAGCTCTTTGCATGACTCTTTGCAAAAGCAGATGCACAACGAACTGTTGTTCCGCGAATCATTAATGAGTCCGTGGATCACCGCACGAACCTCGGCTGACGGCTGGTCTACACTTGCCAATAAATTCAGTGTGTTAGCAAATTCTGAAGGTGAACGTGTTCGCTACTGGATAGTGAGCGATAACCCACGCTTTAGCATGGGGGGAACACCACCGATGGGTGTTCAGTGGTCTTCATTACAGGAAGGCTTTAATAAAGTGCCCGGTGCATCAGAAGGTGCATGCTCACTGTTTCTGCTAGTGAAAACGATCCCAGCCAACGGTAAAAGGCCTGAGCTGCGCTATGTGGTTGCCATCGACTCTACACCGTACATGGGCACACTGAATGCTTTCACCCGGACGTTGCTAGTCATAGCCGCATTGGGCGTAGTGATTGTCGCCTTGCTGGGATACATCGTATCAAGGATCGGTCTTCGTCCCGTTGGAGCACTCAGTAAAGAGGCCCAACATCTCGCACCGGGAGACCATAGCCAGCGCTTGAATACTCACGCTTTGCCTGAAGAACTGCAGCAACTGGCATCATCATTTAATGGCGTTTTAGAGCGCCAGGAGATCGCCTGGCGTCAGCTCGACAGCTTTAACGCCGATGTTGCGCATGAACTCCGTACCCCGCTTACTAACCTTATCGGCCAGACGCAACTGGGCCTCTCGCGCCGACGTTCGCATGATGAACTGGAAGAGTTATTGGGTTCCAATCTGGAAGAACTTGAACGCATGACGTCTATCGTTAACGACATGCTGTTCCTGTCCCATGCTCATGCGGGTGAGCATGCTTCCCAGCTTACGCAGGTTTCCCTGCGGGAAGAAACCCTGAAAACAGCGGAGTACGTTGAACCCTCTTATGCTGAAAAACAGCTTTCTCTGGATGTGGAGGGCGACGTCACTGCGCACATCGACCGACGACTGTTCCACCGCTCACTAGCTAATTTACTGGAAAATAGCGCAAGACACTCCCCCTCCAACAGCACGGTTACGGTGCGGTTAAGCGAAACCGGTCATCAAGCCTGTGTTGAAGTTTCAAACCCAGGCGATCCGATAGCACCAGAGCACTTACACCGGCTTTTCGAGCGGTTTTATCGCGTTGATACCTCCCGAGCCAGAAGTGATACCCATCATGGGCTGGGCCTGTCAATCGTACGTGCCGTCGCCATTATGCACCGGGGAGATGTCTTTGTGCGTAGCGAGAACGGTATCAATACCTTTGGGCTGACGTTTGCTAAACAGCCTGATGCAATCCGTACAGCAAGACTGATATTAGAGACAAAATCGGGACGCCAAGGCGCCAAGCCTGCTGACAAAATTGTCAGAGAGCCGTCAGTCTGATGTCAGGCTACCTGCGCCAGAATCACTGCTAAGACTCACCACTGCTGATTGAAGGAAGGAAACAGTGAGAATAAGAAAGGTATTTAGCGGCGTGCTGGCGATGATTTTCATGGGGCTTCTGGGACAGTCCGCGTTCGCAGCAGATAATTCATCCACACCGTCCCGCACGCTGATTATCTATTTCTCCCAGCCCGAGGAAATGAAGCCTGATGCCGTTGATGGTTTTTCCGGGGCCAGCGTATTACAAAAAAATACGCAGGAGACCGGCAGCACGCAGTTTGTCGCACAGCTGATTCAAAAGCAGACGCACGGTGACCTGTTTCGCCTTGAAACCGCCACTCCCTATCCTCGCCAGCATGATGCACTGTTACACGTTGCCGAAAAGGAGCAGCAAACTAACGCCAGGCCATCGCTAAAAACACCGCTCCCCGACCTCAGCAATTACGACACCATTTACATTGGTTATCCCATCTGGTGGTATACCATGCCAATGGTGATATTTAGCCTCTTTGAGCAAAATAACTTTACCGGTAAAACGGTCATTCCCTTTACCACCCATGGCGGCAGCCGGTTAGCCGACTCCCTGCGACAAATAGCCCGCATGCAGCCGCAGGCCAGATTAGTCACTCGCGCGCTCTCGATCTCGCGCAATGATGTTTCAGGTCCTGACGTACCCGTGCAGATTGAACAATGGGTAAAACAAGTTCAGCCGCAGCGTTAACTCATCGACATGAAGAAAATTTATATTTTTCAGGTGATGCAGGATACGCTGATGACGTTACTTCTGCTGGTACTGATGGGGTTTCATCTTCACGGTGAAATCGTACACGAATGGGCTGGTATTATTTTTACGTTGCTCATTATGTTGCATTTATACCTTAACCGACATCGATTATGGTCGCTGTCGCCGAATATTCCGTTAACGATGCAAATAGTTAACAGAGTCATTAATGCAGTGACGTTCGTTGTCATTCTGACTGCTATGGTCTCTGGCATGATGCTGTCCCGACATATTCTTCTGGAGTTGCCGTTCCACAACTCGGCGAACTGGGTCAGAAAAGTACACATGACGTCGGTCCACTGGGGGATGCTCATTCTGGCGCTGCATATCGGGTTGCACTGGAAAATGCTGGCCTCTTTTTTCTGCCAGATCCTGAATATCTCCGGCAACTCACACGTTGCAAATGTCATTATGCCGGGCGTTTTTTCACTCATCGCACTACTGGGTTTGTACGGATTACTGTACCAGGACTATCTCGATTATTTGCTGATAAAGGTAGATTTCTCCTTTTTCGATTACGATGAATCTGCCCTTCTTTTTTATTTCCGCTACCTGGCCATTATTGTTTTATTTTCCTTAATGACGCGCTTTTTGCTTTGGTTATTTATATTTAGAAAATGCAAAGCGATGCCGCCTCAATAGGGGTTAACTGACAGAATTGTCAGGCTGGCGTCAGTCTGACGACATGTCACCCTGATTAGAATCATTGCAGACCCTCCCCATCATCGTAGATAAGGACGCTTTGCATGATTAGACATTTACGTTACCTTGGGCTGTTACTGCCCCTCTTCACATTTTCATCCTGGGCAGCGGAGCAAAATCTCGCTGTCTATATCGCCCCCGCAGGAAGTCAGAACCCGGTGGACGGACCAGCGGAGAACTTTACCGGACGCGTCCGCGTTGATCCTCTCTTCAGGCCAGATAGCGACATCCCTGTTTCCGGGGCTTATGTCACCTTTGAGCCTGGTGCCCGTTCCGCCTGGCATACGCATCCGGCAGGTCAGCGGCTGATTGTGACCTCGGGTGTTGGGCTCACCCAGCAAGAAGGCCAGCCGGTGCAAGTTATCCGCGCCGGTGACGTAGTCTCTTGTCCGGCGGGCGTCAAACACTGGCACGGCGCGGCACCCGGCAGCGCGATGACGCATCTGGCGATAACCGGGATTGTAGATGGCAAAAGCGTTAACTGGATGGAGAAAGTGACAGATGAACAATATCACGCCCATTAAAGCTTTAGCGGCAGCGGTACTGCTGACCTTTGGTTTCGCGGCAAATTCTGCCCCCGTTAATACAGGAACCTCAGAAATGAACCACAAACAAACGGTTTCAGATACGCTGTCAGCCCGCCAACAGGCCATCCCGTTGATTGCCGCATCAATGGCCAGCAGTCAGATGGATAAGCTGAATATAGCTCTTAATCAGGGGCTTGATGCCGGGCTCACGATAAACGAAACCAAAGAGATTATCGTCCAGCTCTATGCCTACACAGGCTTCCCTCGTAGCCTGAATGCACTTAGCGAACTGATGAGGGTTGTCGAAGCACGTAAACAGCGTGGCATCGAAGACATTGAGGGTAAAGAACCGGGCGCCCCGATCCCTGTCGGAGATGAGCTTCGCCGTGTCGGTACTGCAAACCAGACGAAAATCTCAGGCGCTCCCATCCAGGGGCCCCTGTTTGATTTTGCCCCGATCATTAACCAATTCCTGCAAACACATCTTTTCGGCGACATTTTCGCCCGCGACAACCTCGACTGGCAAAGCCGCGAGCTGGCAACAGTTGGTGCATTATCGGCCACACCAGGCGTTGAAGCACAGCTGTTATCGCATACACGAGCAAGTATGCGAGTCGGTCTGACGGCAGAGCAGCTGCGCCAACTGGCACAAGCTCTGCGTAAACATGGCGAAAATGATGCTGCTGTACGAGCGGAGAAGGCTCTGCAACAGGTTCTTGCTAGCAAGTAGAGGAGGAACGAAGCATATCAGCGTAAGTATTATTCAGTGATGTGGCTTTAAAATCGTGCTATTCATCGTAAGTAAGACATTCAAGTGCATGCCTCGAGGATGTAAACAGCTCAATTTTTAACAATATCAGGGAGCATAAACAAATCTGAAAAGATGAAATTCCTCGACGGTAAAGTAACAACAATGTCATCCGATACTGAAGAAATATGTAGAACCAAGAGGCCTTCCCGGAAGCAAGAATAATGCTATTGAAGCTTTATTCTTGCTTCAGCATTTTCGCGAAGACCTCCAGTTAAACCCAATGGGATTGTATTTTCCGATTGGGTTCCAATTGACTCAAATGTAAATCTCACTTTAAAGATACGGGCCTAGCGCCCCCAATTTGCCTGATGTTCGGGACTGTAGCGTTCTCCCGCCAATGTAATAAGAGATAATGCTTGTTTTATATCTTTCAAATCTTCCGGTGTGAGCACCACGTCTGCGGCCGCAATATTCTCTTCAAGGCGATGAATCTTAGTCGTTCCAGGGATAGGGACTATCCACGGTTTTTGTGCTAGTAGCCAAGACAACGCGATCTGAGCACGAGTTACTTTCTTACGGGATGCTATCTCGCCCACTAAATAGACCAGAGCTAAGTTTGCCGCCCTAGCTTCAATTTCAAAACGTGGCACGGTACTACGAAAATCAGTGCTGTCGAATTTGGTATTCATATCAATCGTGCCAGTCAGAAAACCTTTTCCCAGAGGGGCAAAGGGGACAAAGCCGATACCCAATTCTTCCAGAACGGGCAGAATATCCGTCTCAGGCTCGCGGAACCACATGGAGTATTCGCTCTGAAGTGCTGTAACTGGTTGCACAGCATGCGCTCGCCGAATTGTCTCCTCACCAGCTTCAGATAAACCAAAATGGTTAACCTTACCTTCACTCATCAGTTCCTTTACCGTTCCAGCAACCTCCTCAATTGGAACATTAGGATCAACTCTGTGTTGATAAAGCAAATCAATCACATCAGTGTTGAGACGTTTAAGGGACTCATCCACAGTGCGCCGGATAGATTCAGGACGACTGTTCAATGCAATGTGATCCCCGGTTGTAGGCAACTCGAAACCAAATTTCGTCGCAATAACGACTTTGTCTCGAATTGGAGAAAGAGCCTTGCCCACGACTTCTTCATTAATAAAAGGGCCATATAGCTGCGCGGTATCGAAAAATGTCACGCCACGGTCAAATGCATCACGGATGAATTTAACAGCATCGTTATCAGTTAACGCACCATAACCATGACTCAATCCCATACAGCCTAGTCCAAGGGCAGACACTTTTAGTTCACTATTTCCAAGAGTACGTTGTTGCATTACAAATCTCCGTAGAAAATGAAATAATCGACATTCGATTTCAGAAATTATCCTTCCTGTTTAGTTGGTCGGAAAAGAATTTCGTTAATGTCTACATCTTCGGGCTGACTGATTGCAAAGGCCACGACGTTTGCAAATGAGTCAGCAGAGATCGCAAAATGGTCATAATAATCGCGCGTACCTTTAGCAACATCTGCATCTGTAATACTGGAAACTAATTCACTCTGGATCGCGCCCGGAGAAATCACAGTTGTTCTGATATTGTAAGGTTTTACTTCCTGTCGCAGCCCTTCCGAAATGACCCTTACAGCAGTCTTAGTTGCTGCATAAACAGCACTGCCGGGGCGAACTTTGTGGCCAGCAACAGATGAAGTGTTAATTATGTGGCCGCTTTTCTGTTCCTGCATATAGGGAAGAGCTGCTGCTATACCATATAAAACGCCACGCAGGTTGATATCAATCATCGCATTCCAGTCACTAATCTGACGACGTTCGAGTAACGAGTGAGGCATCAAGCCAGCATTGTTAACAATGACGTCAATTCGCCCATACAAAGCCACGGCCTTATCGACCAGAGCCTGGACCTGAGAGGAGTCTGTAACATCCGTCTGGAGGTACGCATCTTTTGGTAATTGCAGGTCATCTACAATTTTTCCCAAACGATCCACTCTTCGGGCTCCTAGCATCAATTTTGCCCCATCCTTTGCCAAGCGGCGGGCCAGGGCTTCCCCCAGACCACTACTTGCTCCGACAATGACGACGACTTTATTCTGAATATTTTCTGACATAGAGACTCCTGACGAGAAATTGATAGATGGTTAACGGTCAGAGTTCAAGCAAAGCGCCATGGCGCAGTACTGAATTTTTCCTGTGATGCGTTAAAGTAATACTCATGATAATTAATTAAAATTGATAAACAATCACTGACAGTATTGATGCTGTGTTGAATAATTTTCAATAATATGATGTTTTCGGATCGCATTTCCTCACTTATAAGGTTGAACGATGTCACGAGTTGCACTGCCTGAACTGAGCGTATTTCTTGTAGTGGCAGAAAAGCTTAATTTTAGTACAGCCGCACGAGAACTGGGCGTCTCGACGTCAGCTCTGAGCCATTCCATAAGAAAACTTGAAGAGCGTATCGGTGTACAACTTTTCATCAGAACAACGCGTTCTGTGGCGCTTACGGACGCAGGCGAAGTTCTTTTCCGACGCGCAGCTCCTGCAATAAGTGATCTTGAACAGGTGGTTGATGAGCTGAAATCTGAACGAAATAAACCCTCAGGCACTATCAGGATTAGCTCGGCAGAGTCAGGGGCCAGGCCGCTAATCCAACATCTGCTGCCTGAATTTCTGAAAACATATCCGGATATTCATATTGAGTTTGTCGTTGATACCCGTTATGTCGATATTGTTTCTGACGGGTTTAGCGCCGGGATCCGAATGCTTGAAGATGTGCCTCTTGATATGATTGCTATTCCTTTTGGTAAAGAAATGCGGTTTGCGGCTATTGCTTCACCTGAATATCTTGCGAAAAATGGGTACCCTAAATTACCTGAAGATCTGAAAAAACATCAGTGCATACGTTTTCGTTTTGTAAGCGGGACACTTTATCACTGGGATTTTGAAAATCATGGTCAAAGTACGACAATTAATGTCCAGGGGCCCATGACACTGGGTAACACAAATCTGATGGTGGATGCAGCGCTTGCGGACATTGGTATTGCCTGGGTTCCTGATTATCTCGTTCAGGATCATATTAAGAACGGGCGATTAATTCAGCTATTAGAAGAATGGAGCCCACGCCTGAGTCAGATGTGCCTCTATTACCCTGCTAATCGCATATCTCCCCCAGCCCTGAAAGCATTTTGTGATGCAGTCAGAGCTTGGGGGAAATCGCAGATTTAATGGCTATTTACTTTCAGCATTAATAACGTTTTTAACGATGGCCCATTGGCATAGTCGTTATAATTCTTTGCCAAAGAACTGAGTCAGTTTATCTACTGCTTGATTGACATAGGGTTGTTTCCAGTATGTCTGGATATGCGTTGCACCTGGAATGAGATATAGCTCTTTATCTTTAGCATTAACTGCTTTTTTAAACGCATCCTCAGTCATGTACAGAGAATCAGCTTTACTACCAGCCATCATTAATAACGGCTGATTCAAAAGTTCCAGGTTAGTTGTAGCATCCCAGCTCATTAAATCAAGCAGACTACTCATCGTATATTTTGGATCCGAACCTGGATGGGCATTCGTTTTAGAATAATATTCATAGCCTTCGCGATACATCTCAAACGGCAGTTTTGCAATCTGCTCATCAGTCAGTTTAACATCACCGATGTATGTAACCTTGCCGCCAGCAGCCTCTTGAGCTCGTGCTTCTGACGCTTGTTTCAGACGATCCTGGATAGTAGAGATCTGGGAATCTTCAAAGCCATTGCGACGAACCCGCCCGGAATTGAACATACTTAGTGTCGCAACAGCTTTAAATCGTTTATCGGTCTCCGCCGCAAATAGCGAATACCCACCACCACCACAAATACCTAACAGGCCGATGCGGCTACTGTCGACTCCCGGATATTGCGCTATATAATCCGCCATGCCATGGATGCTTTCAATTCGATTCGCTGGTTTATCTACATTCCGAGGCTCACCACCGCTAGCTCCCTGGTAAGAAGCATCAGCTGCAATGGTAATATACCCTTGCTCCGCAAGACGTTGAGCATAGAGGCCTGCAGTTTGTTCTTTAACCCCCCCGTTAGGGTGTGCTACAGCAACTGCTGCATATTTTTTATTTGGATCATAATCAGCTGGAGTGTATACATTCGCAGCAATCCGGATGCCATTTTGCATATAAGTGACAGGATGAATATTCACTTTCCCCTTCACATTTTCAGTGATTGCTCCATCATAGGTTAGCGTGAATGGATTGAGTTTATAATCAGCAGCCATGGCAGCACCAGATGAAAGACCGATGAGTGCAGCCAACAACGTTGTTTTAAATGAATTGAGTTTCATATGAAGCCCTCTGTTAACCAACTGTATTAATTATCTTATTTACTTCCCAACCTCTGAATACAGGGTTAGCTCAAAAAAGGTATTGGAAAATAATACGAGGCATAAGCTGTCATCAACATGACAAGAAAATAACATTCTTGTCAGTTTTGGCTTAAGATCTGAAACGCAATCACCACTCGACCAGTATCTAAGCAGGTCTATATCGGAATGCGGCCTCATTATTCGGAGTAGCGAAGTGCATCGATCATCAACGCAAAAGCGGGCGGATGCTGCTTACGGCTCGGGTAGTAAAGATAATATCCGGGAAAATACGGACACCAGTCCTGCAGAACCTGAATAAGCTCTCCTGATTTTATATAATCCTGCACTCTGTCTTCGGGTATACAGGCGATGCCAAAACCGGATAAAACAGCATCAATCCTTTCCGCCTGCATGTTAAACGTGACCTGTCCTTCCACTCTGACCCGTAACGGTTTCCCATTCTTCTCAAACTCCCAGTGGTAAAGCCCACCGGCTGTCGGCAGGCGCATATTGATACACCGATGATTTTGTAGCTCGTGCGGCGTTTCAGGTGCAGGATTTGCAGCGAAATAAGACGGCGCTCCTACCACAGCCATTCTCATGTCCGGCCCAATTCTTACCGCAATCATGTCTTTATCCACGCTTTCCCCCAGACGGATCCCGGCATCAAAACGCCCCTCAACAATATCGACAAAGCCGTTATCAACGACCAGTTCAACATTGATTTCCGGGTATTCCCTGAGGAAGGGTTTTAGCTTCGGCCATAACAGACTTCGCGCGGCATGCTCCCCGGCAGATAAACGGATATTGCCGGAGGCGGTGCCGTTCAGTTGAACAAGCGATTCCAGCTCCTGTTCAAGATCGGCAATGCGAGGTTCAAGGCAGGCAATAATTCTCTCACCGGCCTCTGTAGGGGCTACACTTCGGGTCGTACGAGTCAGAAGGCGGATATTTAGCCTCTCCTCCAGCGCCTTCATCGCATGGCTGAGTGCAGACTGAGAAACGCCCAGTTTGCCCGCCGCTTTGGTAAAACTTCGCTCCCTTGCCACCACAAGAAAGATTTGCAGTTCGTTGAAGTTTTCTTTAAGCATCGGCGATTTCCTTATGGAGGCATTCCCTTCATCGCATACTCATGAAGGGTATTCATAGACACAATCATTTTAGCCCTATTACTGACAATAATGATAATTGATATTCTGACCGTATCGAAAATAAGTCCGAATTATCAGAAGGTTTATTATTAAAATACTCTTTGCAGGCGCGACAGGAAGTATTGGCCTTCATGTCGTGAATACCGCTATTGAAATGGACCATCAGCCCGTGGCGCTGGTCAGAAATAAACGCAAAGTAAAATTACTTCCGAGTGGAACGGATGTTTTTTACGGCGATGTTTCAATGCCTGAAACACTCAGTGAATTACCGAAAGATATTGATGCCATCATCTTTACGCTCGGTTCCGATGGTCAGGGTCGTATTGGTGCCAGAGCTATCGATTACGGCGGGGTGCGTAATATTTTACGAATTTTCAAGGATACGCCTGTTCGTATAAGCTTAATGACCACGATTGGCGTGACTGAACGGCTCAGCACCTGGAATCAACGCACTGAGGTTCATGACTGGAAAAGACGTGCCGAGCGTCTGGTCAGGGCCAGCAGTCATCCCTATACCATCGTCAGGCCCGGCTGGTTTGATTACAACAATGATGATGAACACAGAATTGTTATGCTTCAGGGGGACCGTCGCCACGCAGGGACACCGGAAGATGGTGTGATATCCCGTGAGCAAATCGCAGAGGTTCTGGTCAGTGCCCTGACCAACGACGAGGCAAAAAATAAAACGTTCGAGCTGGTGGCTGAACGAGGTGAAGCACCACAGGATCTTACCCCACTGTTTGCAGACCTGCAGACTGATGATCCACAAAAAAATGATGGGGTTTTAGACATAGACAATATGCCTCTCAGGGAAGAACCGGAGTGCATTGTTAACGAGCTGAATTTGTATTCAAAAAATTAACTAATCTACAACCCTGACAATTTTGTCATATAGCAGTCAGTCTTATGACAGTTTAGGTCTGTATATTTGAATATACAGACGGGGTAATTTCCCTGGTACGAATCCAGTTTTAAACGTAGATTTAAAAAGAGGTATTAGATATGAAAACACTACTGATTACTGCATTGGTCATGGGGTTTATTTCAGTGAATGCCGCCTCTGCTGCTCAGGAAATTAACCATGCAGACGGGAAAGAAAAGATCGGAGTAGTCTCATCCAGCAATGCCTATACGCTTGATGATTTATCGAATGCGCTCTCCCGTAAGGCTGATGAACAAGGAGCAACATCGTTCAAAATTCTGTCAACCACGGGGAATAACCGACTGCATGGGGTTGCGGAAATCTATAAGTAAATCATTAGCATCCCAAACATGATGTGTCACAGCCCTCTTATAGTGAGCGTCGATTTATGTTCAGAACAAAAGACATCATCGATGAGATAACTCAATCGATTGATTCAAACTTACATAAGCCGCTGAAGATAGAGGATGTTGCTGCGCGGGCAGGATACTCCAAGTGGCATCTTCAGCGGATTTTTTTGCAGGTAAAAAAAGTTAGCCTTGGGAAGTACATAAGAGATACGAAACTTAGACTTGCAGCAAAAGATCTTATCGGGACTAATGAGGCAGTAATGGTTATCGCCTTAAAATATGGATTCGATTCTCAACAGACTTTTACTCGGGTTTTCTCTAAAAAATATAAATTACCACCATTAAGATATAGAAATACCGAAAAGAGAAAAAAATATTAACAGTTTAAAGTTATCAACCTTACGTAACATAACCAAAATAATAATTTATTTCAGCATCAAAAGTTGACGGTCATTTGGTCTAGAAGCGCCTTGTTCAGAACAAAGCTCTGCCTAGTTTTTAACATACAATGTCTAGACCATGACCTTCAGCCATTACACATCAGCCAAAATATCGACCAGAACCAGATCGATATCTCAGCCATATATCCATCGTGGAAAACCATTAACTTTAGATATCTTATTTACCCTTGCAGTCGTTTTATGGCACTGAGCAGACAAGCTAACAGAGCTGAAGGTCCGCTATAAGCGAAGAGCTGAAGTTTGGAATGCACACTTATATTTAACTATGGGGAGCATGTGAGTTTAATGGGATAACCAAAGGGCAGGTATTATCTGCCCTAAGCTGACATCCTTGAATTACTCGACTAAAAATCTTGTGCTGAATTTCTATTTGCAAACATTTTCGATAAATATTAACCCGAACCTGGAGCAGTAATTAAAAATTGGGGTTGATACGTGCTGATAGCCCAGCATGCTCTTTTAAGAGGTAAAGAAGCCCACCTCCATCAATGAGTTCGATTGGTTTGTCTTCGCAGAAACGATATGCATCTTTACCATATTGACTTGTACACACCAGAATACCTTTGTTAGCACCTTCATTCATCATTGTTCCATAAAGATCTCTAACAGAACTGACACCGACAGTGTCTTTATATCTCTTAGCCTGAATCACCACTTTGCCACCGAGTATCGGACGTGTGTCGAATGCCACCGCATCAACGCCACCGTCTTTTGTACCTCTCGTGAGTTTGGTGTCCAGTCCCATTTGAGTGAAAAGATTTGATACTAACACCTCAAATTCTGACGGTGAAAGTTCCATAAGGTTTGGTCGTGTTTCAAGGGCTGATAAAGCATCACCTTGTTCAATAAAGCGTTTATCAACCATGTTGAATTCGATAATAGGCTTTACAGCCTGGAGTTCATCTGGTCGCCCTGAAACTTGTGCACCTAAACTTCTAAGGCATGCGCTTTTTTCGACCCTTTCCAGTTTTATTTGCATAAAATCGTCCTTGTAAGCACGGGCAGATACTAATGTGACTTTGATGTCATGCCCACTTGTAGGATCGATAGTATCGATTACACCGTTAAACAGTACTGACGTTAAAGCAGATGCCTTGTCAGCTTCGAAAAGCTCATGCATTGTGCGGAGTGTGATTGCGGCAATTATGTTTTGATAGAGTTCTTTTATCTCGCCAATCTTTCGCGCCTTGGCATCGATGGCATCTCTCGTTTTGACATATCTGTATTCCAACTCGCGTGGTACTACTGCAATTTCAGGTAAGTTGTATTCAACCAACAACCCCTTGCTGTCAGGCAAATAGGCCAACCTAAAAGTTTGTGGGAAGCCGTTCTCCGGATATTCAGACCGTGCCAACACCATTTCGCAATATGCCAGCACGCTGTCAGGGTCGCAGTTGAGGTAGTCTTGCTCAAACTGGTCAACTTCGTCGTGCTGACTTTTTATTTCTTCGAGGTAAGCAATTCTTCGGGTCTGATAATCAGCAACTAAAGCATCAAGCTCAACTTTCTGGCTTGAAAGTTTAACTGAATGATCTTCCTTGCTTTTACTGAAAGATTCTTCTGCACTCTGCAATTCTCGATAATATTTGTTCTTTACCCATGGAAAAATAGTCTTCCATATAGCTGGGGCGTTCACGACTTTCATCTCTGGCTCTGGGTCTGGTAAGAGATGCTTGGGTGTTTTGAAGTCTTGGAATTTTGGGTGTTTTTTCAGTGCCGAAAAATCAATTGAATCATCAAATTCTAGAGTATGTTCCAGAAGTGTAGAAAGCGCGGAGATATTCTCGTGCAGCTCAGCGTTAAGATCGGAAACTTCATCTTGACGCTCTTCCAAATACATGGCTTTTGCTAACTTATCAGCCTCTTTTTGCTCACGAAGTCTCTGAGCATTATCACGCTTTATTTCGCGCTCTATACGGCGAACCTCGGCAAAATGATGACGCTCTGATCTCTTACGCTCACGCTCTGCTGCTGCAACGGCTCTGCCAGTAGCACGTATAAAACCTTCAAATCCAGATCTCCGTCCCATCCCAGTCCCCACAGCCTCCAACAGAAAGTTCAGTTTGCAATAAGGGATGTTGCCTCAAGCAACTTTCCACCTAATTAACCTGCAATTAATTTACTCTATTAGCACCAAGCCAATCTATAGCATTTTAAAAAAGCAATTAGCTCATATCTTAAAATATGCAGATTTGTTGCCTCATAACCAATCAATGGGGAGCTGGTCAGGGTCATAAACTGATTCAGTGCGGATTTATCAACGTCCGCTCCCGGCACTAAGCAAACAGTCAGACGCAAATGTAAATCAGTACAAAAAAATTACGGGGGTTGAACTCCTCCAAAACGGAGGAGCTGAGCTTTAGATTTCACGCTACCTACTAATAAAGGACCAATTTAAGGTTCGTGTCGTAAGGCCATGATTATTTTATATTTTCCAATATTATCAATATAATCCGCATACCATTGCATCATCTCCCTACGTCCTTCCAGATACAACGCATGGTTATACGTCCCACGAATCGCATTCTTATCGACATGCGCAAGCTGGGTTTCAATCCATGCCGTATTGAACCCTTCCTCATGCAAAATCGTACTCATCGTGTGGCGGAAACCATGTCCCGTAACCTTCCCCGTGTATCCAATCCTCTTAAACACCTGATTAATACTCGCTTCGCTCATCGTTTTGCGGGGATCATTCCTCCCAGGAAACACCAGAGGATATTGCCCAGACATCACTTTGAGCTGCTGTACGATCTCTAGTGCTTGGGTAGAGAGGGGGACAAGATGAGGCCGTTTCATCTTCATTCTCTCGGCAGGAATTTCCCACACCGCTTTCTCAAGATGAAACTCACTCCAGAAAGCACCTCGAAGCTCACCGGTGCGAACTCCCGTAAGGATCAGCAAACGTGCGGCAAGAACAACTAACGGGCTGCCTGTATAGCCAGAGAGGGCTTTTAAAAAGTCTGGCAACTCCTCAACAGTAAGGAAGGGGTAATGCTTCGATTCATGTCCTGACATCGCGCTGGTTAGATCCGCTGCAGGATTATATTCGGCACGACCAGTAACGATGGCGTAACGAAAGACTTCGCTGCAGCGCTGGCGAACCTTCTTAGCCTTTTCTGTTGCGCCACGACTTTCCATTCGACGCAGCACATTCAGCAGAACAAGAGGCTTAATTCCGTTGACTGGCTGCTGGCCGATATAGGGGAAAATATCTTTATTAAAGGCCTCCAGAATGTCAGAAGCATACCCTTCTGACCATCTGCTCACCTTCGTACCGTGCCACTCAAGCGCTACAGCCTGGAACGTATTATTGATCTGCACATCACGAACCAGCTTTTCTTCTTTCTTGGCAAAAGATGGATCGATACC
This sequence comes from Styx infernalis, assembly GCA_018237865.1. Taxonomy (NCBI): domain Eukaryota; kingdom Metazoa; phylum Arthropoda; class Insecta; order Lepidoptera; family Riodinidae; genus Styx; species Styx infernalis. Next base: position 8,302 of record DWAA01000030.1, on the reverse strand, counting down.
CTCGGCCAGTTTTTTCTTGGCTTCATCACGCAGTGCCCTCGCTTGTGCAAGGGACACTGCCGGATAGACACCAAAAGCCATACGCTTCTCTTTTCCATTGAAGCGATATTTCATCCGCCAGTATCGAGAACCAGAGGGAACGACTTCAAGATACAAGCCTGCACCATCTGCCAGCTTATAGGCTTTCTCCCTAGGTTTAGCAGCATCTACCTGTCGTGCATTAAGCTTCATTGGGGGCATCTCCCTGGACCGAACACAGAATGCCCCCACTTATGCCCCCAACTGTAACTTGATTCTGGTTGAGTCCAGTTGATAGCAGGAGATAAAATACGGGCTATAAACCGCAGTATACGGGCTTTTAGTTGATTTCGATAGACTTGGGAAGAGTTTGAAATGGTGCCGATAAGAGGAGTCGAACCTCCGACCTTCGCATTACGAATGCGCTGCTCTACCAACTGAGCTATATCGGCTTTCAGGACGCGCCACAAGCGTGGCTTCGGTGTAAAAGGGTAAGGAAGATTGGGTGATGCGTCAACCGCTTATCAAACTGACTGCTGGTTTTTGCATCACCCAGATTCAATTACGCACGAATCGTGTCGTCGCCGAAGCCGATCCACTTGTAGGTGGTTAAAGCTTCAAGCCCCATAGGGCCGCGCGCGTGCAGCTTCTGGGTGCTGACCGCCACTTCCGCGCCAAGGCCAAACTGGCCGCCGTCGGTGAAGCGTGTTGAGGCGTTCACATACACGGCAGAGGAATCCACTTCGTTAATAAAGCGGTTCGCGTTGCGCAGCGTGCGGGTCAGGATAGCGTCAGAGTGCTGCGTGCCGTGCTCGCGGATATGGGCGATGGCGTCGTCCAGGTTGGCAACCACTTTCACGTTCAAATGCAGCGACAGCCATTCGTCGTTGTAGTCTGCCTCTTTCACCGCCTCCACCGCCGCCGGGCCATTTTGCAGAATCGGCAGTGATTTCTTGTCCGCATGCAGCGTTACGCCAGACTCGGCCATCTGCTGGCTCAGCGCTGGCAGGAAGCTGTCGGAAATCGCCTGATGCACAAGCAGCGTTTCCACCGTGTTGCAGGTGCTCGGGCGCTGGGTTTTGGCATTAACGATGATTTTCAGCGCCGGTTCGAACTCGGCGGTATCGTCCACCACGATATGGCAAACACCGATGCCGCCGGTGATCACCGGGATCGTCGACTGTTCGCGGCAAAGTTTATGCAGGCCCGCGCCACCGCGAGGGATCAGCATGTCGATGTAACGATCGAGACGCAGCATTTCGGTCACCAGCGCACGGTCAGGGTTTTCAATCGCCTGGACCGCCGCTTTTGGCAGGCCGCACTCTTCCAGCGCCTGCTGGATCACCGCCACCGTGGCGTTGTTGGTGCGCCAGGTTTCTTTCCCGCCTCGCAGAATGGCGGCGTTGCCGGTTTTCAGGCACAGAGAGGCAACGTCTACGGTGACGTTCGGGCGAGCTTCATAAATCACCCCGACTACGCCGAGCGGTACGCGGCGACGCTCGATGCGCAACCCGCTGTCAAGCAGCCCACCGTCAATCACCTGCCCTACCGGGTCGGCGAGGTTACACACCTGACGCACGTCGTCAGCAATGCCTTTCAGGCGTGCCGGCGTGAGCTGCAGGCGGTCAAGCATGGCTTCGCTGAGGCCGTTTTTACGCGCCTCATCGACGTCATGCTGGTTAGCCGTCAGGATCTGCTCTGCACGCGCTTCGAGATAGTCGGCAATTTTTTCCAGCACGCGGTTCTTTTCGCGGCCGGAGAGCAGTGCCAGTTGGTAAGAGGCCTCTTTTGCCGCTTTGCCCATTTGTTCAAGCATTTATCTGCTCCTTAATTAACAATCATGTCGTCGCGATGCACGGCCACCGGGCCGTATTCATAGCCGAGGATTTCGTCGATTTGCTGGGAGTGATGCCCGGCAATACGGCGCAGCGCGTCGCTGTTGTAGCGGCATACGCCGTGGGCGATGTCTCGCCCTTCCAGGCTACGAATGCGGATCACCTCGCCACGGGAGAAGTTGCCGCTCACGCTTTTGATGCCTTTTGGCAGCAATGAGCTGCCGCGCTCCAGAATAGCGGACAATGCGCCGTCATCCACGGTGATTTCACCGGCAGGCGGGGCGCCAAAGATCCAGCGTTTGCGGTTTTCCAGCGGAGACTGCTGCGCGTGGAAGCGCGTGCCGACGGCGTTACCGGCCATCACGTCGCCGATGACGCCAGGCTTGCTGCCGGCGGCGATGATCACATCGATGCCCGCGCGGCAGGCAACGTCGGCAGCCTGAAGTTTAGTACCCATACCACCCGTGCCGAGGCCGGAGACGCTGTCTCCCGCGATGGCGCGCAGCGCATCGTCGATGCCATGCACTTCTTTAATCAGTTCCGCTTCCGGGTTGTTACGCGGGTCAGCGGTATACAGACCCTGCTGGTCGGTCAGCAGCAGCAGCTTGTCTGCCCCGGCCAGAATTGCCGCCAGCGCGGAAAGGTTGTCGTTATCGCCGACTTTGATTTCCGCCGTTGCCACGGCGTCGTTTTCATTAATGACCGGCACAATGTTGTTATCTAACAGCGCTCTTAGCGTGTCGCGGGCATTAAGGAAGCGTTCGCGGTCTTCCATATCGGCTCGGGTCAGCAGCATCTGGCCAACGTGAATGCCGTAAATAGAGAACAGCTGTTCCCAAAGCTGAATCAGGCGGCTTTGGCCTACCGCGGCCAGCAGCTGCTTGGACGCGATGGTGGCAGGGAGTTCGGGGTAACCAAGGTGTTCACGTCCGGCGGCAATCGCCCCGGATGTCACAATCACAATACGATGCCCCGCAGCGTGCAGCTGGGCACACTGGCGAACCAGTTCAACAATATGGGCGCGGTTCAGGCGGCGTGAGCCACCGGTTAATACGCTGGTGCCTAGTTTTACGACCAGCGTCTGGCTGTCACTCATGATTCTCTGCCGTTTCTACAAAAAGGGGGAAATTAAAAAGCCAGATGACGTTGTAACAGGACTCGCGCGGCTTGCCAACAGGCGGCGTGGGAAAAGGGCTAATAAGCGAAAAGCGATCGATGAACATAGCGGATATATTTTACATTTTTATGACATATAAACTTTATTACGTTTATTTAATCTTTCTCCTAATTTGTCATAAATCTTTAATCTGAGAACGATAAAACCCTTCCTGTTTTTAGCGGGAGCCCGACTCCTGGAACAATTTTGCATGCTTTCAATTCTTGGGATAACAAATGAAAAAGAGCACACTGGCATTAGTGGTAATGGGCATCGTGGCAGCTTCCGCGTCTCAGGCAGCTGAAGTTTACAATAAAAACGGCAACAAGCTGGACCTGTACGGTCGCGTGAAAGCCGAACATTATTTCAGCGATAACACCAGCGCTGACGGTGACCAAACCTACGCTCGTTTCGGCTTCAAAGGCGAAACCCAGATTAACGACCAGCTGACCGGTTTTGGTCAGTGGGAATATCAGATTGCCGGCAACAAAGTTGAAGGTGATCCAAATGCCGCGAAAACCCGTCTGGCCTTCGCTGGCCTGAAGGCCGGTAACTATGGCTCCTTCGACTACGGTCGCAACTACGGCGTGCTGTATAACATCGCGTCTTACACCGATATGATGCCAGAGTTCGGCGACGACTCTTTCGTTAAAACCGACAACTTCATGACCGGCCGTGCTAACGGCCTGGCGACCTACCGTAACAATAACTTCTTCGGTCTGGTTGACGGCCTGAAGATGGCTCTGCAATACCAGGGCAAAAACCAGAACGACGGTCGTGATACCTCCAAACAGAACGGCGACGGCTTCGCGTCAAGCCTGTCTTACGACATCGCTGACACTGGCCTGACCGTAGGTGCTGCGTACGCTAACTCCAACCGTACCAACCTGCAGAAAGCCTCTGCGTTCGGCAAAGGTGACAAAGCTGAAGCCTGGACTACCGGTCTGAAATACGACAAGAACAACGTGTACCTGGCCGCTATCTACGCTGAAACCAGCAACATGACCGTGCTGAGCGGCACGTCCATCATCAACGGCGTGTCCACCAAGGTGAGCGGTTTTGCTAACAAAAACCAGGCGTTCGAAGCCATCGCTCAGTACCAGTTCGATTTCGGCCTGCGTCCATCTATCGGTTACGTGCAGTCTAAAGCGAAAGACATTGAAGGCGTGGGCGATGCGGATCTGGTGAAATACATCGACGTCGCGGCGACCTACTACTTCAACAAAAACATGTCTACCTTCGTTGATTACAAAATCAACCAGCTGAGCGACAACAACAAGCTGAAGCTGAACAACGACGACGTGGTGGCGGTAGGCCTGGTTTACCAGTTCTAATTCGCGATACTGCGGACAAAAAAATCCCCGTCAGCTTGACGGGGATTTTTATTTTCAGGCGGAGAGTTTTAGCTTTTTTTCAGCGAAGTTCTCGGCGGGTACCAGCCCAAGCTCAAGGCTGGCGAGTAAATCTTTCAGGCGTCCGTGGAAACCGCGCAGCGTCTGCTCCAGTTTTTCATCCACTTCTTTGTCTTTTGCCGGGGTGGCCGTCCATTTGCCGTCTTTATCAAACATGCCGAACTGCCAGGTGTAGGTAAATTGCTTTTCCTGTGCTTCCAGCACCATCCACCATCCCCAAAATTCACGTTTCTCCGGCGCAGGCTTTACATTGACGCAAACTGCCAGGCAATCGAAGAAGAAGCGGTTATCTTCACACTGCTCTTCCCGGATATACGGGCCAAGCGCGGCGAACTTTCTGATCAGTCTACTTTTCGGATGTCCACTCGGTAACGTCATTACGATCTCCTGTTGTGAAGCCACTGTTTTAGCAAACCGCCAAAATTTAGCAAATATTTAACGTAATCTTTGTTTCACCCAGCCGGTAATTTCTTTAAGCGCTTTGTCAAAGTTTTGATACACCGGATTAAACGGGATCTGGAGTAATTTGCCGTCGGCAGATGACGAAGTGATTAAACGAGATTCCTCTTCCGGGCTGAACGGATCGTTCTCCCAAAAACCTGACAGCATCGGCGTTGGGCAACGGCGGCCCAGTAGCCCCTGGGTTTTCAGCGAGTAGCGGTTCAGCTCCACGCTCAGCGCGCTGTCAGAAATGCTGGTCATGCCGAGACGGCTGGCCAGCACGTCAATGTACATTTCCGGCACGTTGGCCTGACGCTGCGGATCGCTCAGCAGGGCGTGTACTACCGGCCCAAGGCAGGCCACGGCCTTCAGACGCGGCGCTTCCAGGTAAGCCAGGCGCACGGCAACGTTGGCGCCAAAGCGGAAGCCAAACGCCGCCACGCGCGTATGGTCAACCCACGGAATATTCGGCAGCGCTTTCAGCACGTGCTGGTGCAGCACGCTCGAATCCTGGGTCAGCTTCCACTTGGAAGAAAAGCCGACCGACGGCATGTCGATGGTTAACATCGCGATGCCCTGCGGGGCAAAATACTTCTCAAACAGGCTGTAATAATCGCTCTGTAAAGCATCCAGGCCGCCGCACATTAGTACGGTAGGGAATGGCCCTTCTGCGCCTTTAGGCAGATGCAGAAAGCCGCTGATGGTGCCGCCGCCGGTCATCGGGAATTCAAGCTCGCGCAGCCCGCCGGACAGCCGGGGCGCCGCTTCTTCATAAGCGCGGTTTGCCAGCACCTGAGCCTGTTCGGCCAGCGCGTCACCCTTCAGATGCGGGTAGGCCGCAATGCTGTAGAGGTTCGCGGCCTGTAGCCAGCATTTACCAATTTTCTCTTCATCCGTTTCCTGGCCCGCACGCTGCTGCCAGAGCATCGCCTGTTTTGACCATTCGTAGATCCAGTTACCGCCGCGGTAGCCCATCACGGTATCAAACAGCTCGTCGTTAGTTCGCTCGGCTTCGGTACAGGCAATCCGTGCCTGAACTTCGAGGATTTCACGCGGGTCAACGCCGCGCCAGATCCACATCAGGCGGTTGATCATGCGATACCAGTGAGGAACGTTTTTGCCGTCCAGCGCGGACTGAATTGCCGGCGTTACGGTATGCCGCGCACGACGCACCAGCGTGGATGTTTCCGGGTGTTTGAATCTTGGCTTAAAGAGGGTTTCGCTTAGGTTGGCCTGCGACATCGTTTCACTGCCTCCATGAATACGAGAAACGTCGCTATTGTAGCCTGATACGACCTAAATAACACAAACGCCCGGCGGTGCCGGGCTCCAAATAAATGACAAAGCTCAAAATAAGTGAGGCTGCATCAGAGGATACAAAACAGTAAACAAGGAAAATGAATTTTTTGATTTTCGCCTGATAACCACAAAGAGGGAAAAACCACGTTTTTTCCTCTTTGTGAAAACGATTACGCCCGGCGGTGCCGGGCGTAAATCTATGCAAATTCCAGGGGGATTAACGGCCAGCCAACGGCGGCACGAACACCACGCCCATATCCCACGGCTGCTCAATCCAGGTGTCCTGCGGGATATCAATCACGTAATCATCCACCAGCGGCTGGCCTGCCGGTTTTGCGAAGATAGTGACGAAATGGGCTTTCGGATACATTTCGCGAATCGCCACTGCGGTGCCGCCGGTATCCACCAGGTCATCAATGATGATGAAACCTTCGCCGTCGCCTTCCGCACGCTTCAGCACGGTCAGCTCGCGCTGGTTATCGTGGTCGTAGCTGGAGATGCAAACGGTATCAACATGGCGAATACCCAGTTCACGAGCCAGCAGCGCGCCCGGCACCAGGCCACCACGGCTAACGGCAATAATGCCTTTCCACTGTTCGGCTGGCAGCAGGCGTTGAGCCAGCTTGCGGGCGTGAATCTGCAACATGTCCCAGGTGACGACGTATTTTTCGCTCATGTGAAGTATCCCGGCCTGTAAATAACGGCTTAAAAAGTATTCGAAGGAGTTTTGGTTGCGCGAGATTATAGAGATCTGGCGCACTAAAAACCAGTGCTGCGGGCTATTGGCAGAGGATTTTGCTCGTATTCAGCCTTCACGCAACAAAAGAAAGTGGTATTCTCAGGACATCGCGCAAGCCGTGCTTGTGGTGTAAATGAACCCGGCCAAAAACGTGACCGGTAAGCCAAAAAAATGACTCCAGGGAGACTCAACGTGTCTGAATTGTCTCAACTATCGCCACAGCCGCTGTGGGATATTTTTGCCAAAATCTGTTCTATTCCGCACCCGTCCTATCATGAAGAAGCGCTGGCGGAACACATCCTGACCTGGGCAAAAGAAAAAGGTCTGCACGTAGAACGCGACCAGGTGGGTAACATCCTGATTCGCAAGCCTGCCACCCCTGGCATGGAAAACCGCAAACCCGTGGCGCTTCAGGCGCACCTCGACATGGTGCCGCAGAAGAACAACGACACCGTTCACGACTTCGCTAAAGATCCCATTCAGCCCTACATTGACGGCGAGTGGGTAAAAGCGCGCGGTACGACTCTGGGCGCAGACAACGGCATTGGTATGGCTTCCGCACTCGCGGTACTGGCTGACGACACCGTGGCGCATGGCCCGCTGGAAGTCCTGCTGACCATGACCGAAGAAGCCGGTATGGACGGCGCATTTGGCCTACAGGCTGGCTGGATGCAGGCTGATATCCTGATCAACACCGACTCCGAAACGGAAGGTGAGATCTATATGGGCTGCGCGGGCGGCATCGACTTCATCACCACTCTACCGCTGCAGCGTGAAGCCGTTCCTGCTGGTTTTGAAACCTTCAAGCTGACCATCAAAGGGCTGAAAGGCGGCCACTCCGGGGCTGATATCCATCTTGGCCTGGGTAACGCCAACAAGCTGCTGGCTCGCTTCCTGCTTGCTCACACGGCTGAGCTGGACGCTCGCCTGCTTGACCTCAACGGCGGCACTCTGCGTAACGCGATTCCACGCGAAGCCTTCGCAACGCTTGCCGTACCTGCGGCGAAAACAGCTGAGCTGAAATCTGCGGCTAACGACTACCTCACCGTCCTGAAAAATGAACTGTCTGCGGTAGAGAAGAACATTACCGTGCTCGTTGAGGCGACAAGCTCCGACAAACAGGCGCTGACGGCTAAAACTCGCGATACCTTCCTGCACCTGCTGAACGCCACGCCAAACGGCGTGATCCGTAATTCCGATGCGGTGAAAGGCGTGGTAGAGACTTCCCTGAACGCGGGCGTTGTGACCATGAGCGACGACAGCGCAGAAATCATCTGCCTGATTCGCTCCCTGATCGACTCCGGTAAAGACTACGTGGTCAGCGTGCTGGAATCTCTGGGCGAGCTGGCCGGAGCGAAAACCGTGGCGAAAGGCAGCTACCCTGGCTGGCAGCCTGACGCGA
>DWAA01000029.1:0-38692 GCA_018237865.1 Styx infernalis | reverse complement strand
GGTTCTCTGGCAGGTGCGCAGATTAATCATCAGCTGATCAAGCGCGGGACGAGTTCGTCCACGCTTTTACAAATAGCCTGCTTGTGCAGCCTGGTCGGGAGCGTAGGCGTTTTCCTGCTGTCGGCAAGTCCGTGGTTCCTGGCGCCGATGTTTATGGTGATGCTGGCTTTTTCGATGGCGATTCCGGTGGTGCTTGGCACCGCGCTTAGCGCTTACACAGATTGCCGGGGAACGGCCGGAGCGCTGTTTGGCCTGGTCTATTACGTGCTGATTGGTATCGGGCTGATGGTGTCCGGCTGGGGTCAGCGGCTTGGGATCACGCTGGTTGTTTGCGCCGTGGGTATCGCGCTCATCGGCTGGCAATATTTACGGAGGTAATACGGTGCGGCCCTCTTCATTGTGGAGAGGGCCGCATCGTTAAGGCCACCGTTATAGCAGGCCGCCGAGGTTCACGTACTTGGTTTCCAGGTACTCTTCCAGCCCGCAGTCGGCGCCTTCGCGGCCGAGGCCGGACTCCTTCACGCCGCCGAAAGGTGCCACTTCCGTGGAGATGATCCCTTCGTTAACGCCAACCATGCCGCTTTCCAACTGCCCGGTGACGCGGAAGGCGCGGGCCAGATCGCGGGTGTAGAGATAAGCAGCAAGACCAAACGGTGTGGCGTTGGCGCGTTCAATGGCCTCCCGCTCATCGCTGAAGCGGAAGCAGGCAGCCAGCGGGCCGAAGGTTTCTTCTCGTGCCAGCAGCATCTCTTCGGTGGCGTCCGCCAGCACGGTTGGCTGGTAGAACGATGCGCCGAGTGCATGGCGCTCGCCGCCGCACAGCAGGCGGGCTCCATGCTGCAGGGCATCCTTCACGTGGGCTTCCACTTTCTCTACCGCTTTCTGATGAATCAGCGGCCCCTGCTGGGCCCCCGGCGTCATGCCCGGCGCAACTTTCAGCGCTCGAGCGGCAGCGGCGAGCTTCTCAACAAACTGCTCATAGATGCCTGCCTGGACGTAAAAGCGGTTTACGCACACGCAGGTTTGCCCGCTGTTGCGGAACTTAGCGGCCATCGCGCCTTCCACGGCGGCATCGATATCTGCATCATCAAAGACGATAAACGGCGCGTTACCGCCCAGCTCCAGCGACAGTTTTTTCACGGTATCCGCCGCCTGGCGCATCAGCAGTTTGCCGGTGGGCGTGGAGCCGGTGAAGGAAATTTTACGCACCGTCGGGCTTGCCATCAGCGTGCTGCCGATAGCCACGGTGTCGCCGGTGACGGCGTTGATCACGCCCGCGGGTACGCCAGCCTGTTCCGCCAGTACGATAAGCGCGAAGGCAGAGAGCGGCGTTTCGTTTGCTGGTTTAATCACTGCGGTGCAGCCTGCCGCGAGCGCAGGGCCGAGTTTGCGGGTCAGCATCGCCAGCGGGAAGTTCCATGGAGTGATGGCCGCCACGACGCCCACTGGTTCTTTAAAGGTGAGGATTTGGTTTCCGGCCTTTGGCGACGGGATGGTTTTGCCATTGGCGCGTTTGGCTTCTTCGGCAAACCATTCAATGAAGCTTGCGGCGTAGGCCACTTCGCCTTTGGCTTCCGCCAACACTTTTCCCTGTTCGGTCACCATCAGCTCCGCCAGCTCGGCCTGGTGCTCCATAATCAGCGCAAACCAGCGCTGAAGGATCTGCGAGCGGGTTTTGGCCGTTAACGCTCGCCACGCGGGCAGGGCTGCATGGGCTGCGGCAATTGCCGCTTCGGTTTCTTTTGCTCCGGCGTTGACCACCTGGGCAACAACGCCATCGGTGGCCGGGTTTAAAACGGCATAGTGCTCGGCGGCATCCCGCCATTCACCGTTGCAGTACCAGCCGGTTCGAACCAGTGCGTCAAAGCTGCTCATGCGATATTCCTTGTCGTTACGTTATCGATAAACAGGCCGCGCGCGGCACGGCCTTCTCGCGCGATGCGTTTGCCTGCGGTGTAGTCATTGATGACGTCGCACGGCGTATAGTTGCGCTCCAGCTCGTAGCGCTCGTCTTCAGCGAGCGGGGTGCCGAGTGCGGCAATCGCGCTGTCAATTTGCTGAACGGAATCCGCGCCAACCAGCATGCAGTCCACGCCGGGATGATTCAGAACCCATGCCTGGGCAATCTGCGCCGGGGGCAGGCCGCGCAGATGGGCGACGTGGCTGACGGACTGGGCGACGTTGCGGGAGGTGATATCCGCATACATTTCCTGAGTGAAGAAGTCGGTCTGATTGCGCACGGAGGTAAAGTCGCAGCTCAGCAGGCCGCGGGCGAGCGGGCTGAACACCGAGACGCCAAGCCCCTGGTCGCGACAGAAAGGGATCATCTCCCGCTCTTCTTCGCGGTAGGCGCAGTTAAGCTGCAGCTGCATGTTGATAGGTTTTGCATAGCCGTTGCGCTCGCAGCACCAGAGGATTTTCGCTAACTGCCAGGTGTACATGGTGGAGACGCCAACGTAGCGCGCTTTGCCGCTGCGTACGATGTCGTTCATAGCCGCCCAGGTCTCTTCGACAGGCGTGTTCACGTCGAAGTAGTGCAGCATGTAGATATCGACGTAGTCGGTGGCGAGACGTTTCAGGCTGCCGTCAATGCTCTCCATAATGTGCTTGCGGGAATGGCCCTGGTTATTAAAACCGGTACCAATCGGGTAGCCGACTTTAGTGGTGAGCACCAGGTCGTCGCGGCGGGCAATGCGCTTTAAAACATTGCCGACAACTTCTTCCCCGGCGCCGCTGGAGTAGAAGTCGGCGAGGTCGATGAAGTTGATGCCGGACTCCAGCGCGTGGCGGATCAGCGGCTCACTTTGTGACTCGTCAAAAATCCACGGCTTCCACTGTTTGCTGCCCATATTCATGGTGCCGAGGCACAGGCGAGAGACTTTCAGGCCGCTGTGGCCCAGGTTGACGTATTCCATTTCGCCTCCTCAGGCTTTTGGGGTGTAGAAAGGGTTGCCGAGCTGCGGCAGAGCGTCAGCAATCTGGCTGCGCTGCGGCAGTTTGCCCATCGCCGAGCGAATGGCCTGGCGACAGGCGCGATAGTTGTTGTGGTAAACCTCGTCGATGTCGCTGCAGCCTGGATTTACCCAGTTGGCGGTGACGATGCACCATTCCTCTTCCGCTTCCGCGGGCAGCGTGCCGTCCAGCAGCGCTTCGGTCACCGCTTTGGCAATGGCGGCCTGGGAGGCTCCCCAGGTGGCGTTGCCGTGCAGCTCGCCGCTGATTTCCGCCTTGTTGACGTACAGCGTCATCGGTTTTGCCGGAACGTTAGGCTTAATGACCACCATAAACGGGCAGTGGCCCTGGCTCGGTGATGCCAGGCTGCTGGAAAACGCCTGGCCGACGACGCCGCTGCGCGGGCCAATCATGATGTTGATGTGCGAGGCGTTAACGCCGTTACCTTCAAACCCTTCTCCGATATACATTTCCACGAGACTTCTCCTGTTAAGCGTGAGCGTTATTTAGCCGGGGCAGTGACGGCATCGCCGTGACGCTGCGCCGGGTCGTGAGCGGCATCGACCAGGGTTAGCCCTTTGGTTTCAGGTGCCCAGGCGAGAGAGACAACGGCACCGATCACCAGGATCAGCGCCAGCATGCCGGTGGTGGCCTGCATGCCGTAGTTCAGAATGGCCAGCGGCAGTAAGCCGGTGCCGATGGCGGAGCCGAGGCGGCTCATTGAGGTGGCAAAGCCCACGCCCATCGAACGCACCTCCGTTGGGAAACTTTCGGCCGGGAAGACGCCCACCAGATTGCTCACCGCCGACATCACCAGCGTGAAGGCGGCAAAGAACAGAATTAACCAGCCGGACTGGCTAACCGGGATGAGGCTGAGCATCACCAGGCAGGCGGCGAGGAACACGAAAGAACCGATCAGGAAACCGCGCCGCGAGCAGACCACGGTCAGCAGGATCCCGGCCAGCGCGCCGACGATCAGCAGGCCGTTCAGCAGCAGGTCGGTGGTGAAGTTATTGTTCAGCCCCATTACCTGCAAAATCGACGGCAGGAAGGTGTAGATGGCGAAGTAAGGGATAACGAGGCAGACGAAAAACAGGCTGTTAAAGGCGGTGCGGCGGCGATATTTCGGGCCGAACAGCGACATAAAACGCTGCTTTGAGGCGACCGGGGCTTCGTCTACCAGCAGCACGTTAGGGCCGAAGTACTTGTGGACGATGGCCATTGCCTGTTCTCGCCGTCCTTTGCCCATCAGCCAGCGCGGAGATTCCGGCGTACCGATGCGCATCAGCAGAATAATCAAAGCAGGCAGCGCAGAAGAGGAGAGCAGCCAGCGCCAGGCGTCCGGGCCAAGTGCCGTTAAGAAATGCCCAGCGAACCCCGCGGCCACGTAGCCAAAGGTCCAGATCACGCTGAACGATCCGAGCAGAACGCCGCGATGTTTACGCGGGGAGAACTCCGCCAGCATGGTGTGGCCGACGGAGAAGTCGCCGCCGAGGCCGATACCGACCATAACCCGCAGGAAGAACAGCTGTTCTGGCGTTGTCGCGAAGAACTGCAGCGCCGAGGCGAGGGTGATAACGACGAAACTGAAGCAGAAGATCTTCTGACGGCCTACGTAATCGGAGATCCAGCCCAGCACCAGGCTGCCGAGAAACAGGCCGATCAGCGCCGAACTGCCGAGCATCCCTTCCCAAAAAGGGGTCAGGCCCATTTGCGGTTTGATCTGGGCCAGCGCGAAGCCGATAACGCCCAGCACGTAGCCGTCGGTAAAGTGTGCGCCGAAGGTAAGGCCGGCAATTTTGAGATGGAAACGGTTTAACGGCACGTCATCCATACGGGTGTACTGTTGTGTCAGGTGGGACATAACACATCCTCCGGTGAGGTGGTTTTTGTAGGGTATTTGTATTTTTTATGTTTCAAGTGCGTTAACAATGTGGCAGCAAAGCGTGCCGACAGGCGAGTGCGTTTTAGTCATACCCCCAGGCGTAAAACGCATGTGATCGCCCTCCTGTTTTGTAGAAATAGGTGCGGCGGGGGATGGCATTTCAGGGCAGGTTGCTAACATATTATTAACATGACTGGCGCTTGCCCGTGGATAACGACAATAATGAGAAAACTCCCGTCACTCAGTATGTTAAGGGTCTTTGAAGAGACCTGTCGGACGCTCAGCTTTAGCAAGGCGGCGCAGGCGCTGTGCATCACTCAGAGCGCCGCCAGCCGGCAAACCAAACAGCTTGAAGCGTTTCTCGGCAAGCTGCTGTTTGTGCGTACCCACAGCGGGCTTGAGCTAACCCAGGACGCCATGCTTCTGCTGCCGGTAGTGCGCCAGTCGTTGGATATTCTGGAGGAAGGGGTTTGCCACGTTCAGCTGCGTAATCCTTTGCAGCACCTGCGCCTGCAGGTGGCGCCGACTTTTGCCACCCGCTGGCTGGCGCCAAGGCTGGTGGCGCTGCGCCAGCGTAACGGCCAGCTGCAAATTGCCCTGATTAGCGAAACGCGACAGAAATACAGCGATTTTGACTGCGCTATCCGGTTTGGCAGCCGTAAAGAAAGCGAAGGGCGAGGGCAGTGGTTGTGTCATGAAAAACTACTGCTGGTTGCCAGCCCGCTGCTGATGATTGATGGCGTTTTCCCGCCGCTGGCCTCACAGTCGCAGCTGCATATCCTTAACGGTGATATCCGGCTGGATAACTGGCCTCGCTGGCTCGCGGCGACGGGAGAAAACGAAAGCCTGCTTTCTGGCGGGCTGGAGTTCAGCACTGAGGATCAGGTGATTAACGCCTGCGTGACCGGCGCGGGCTATGCGGTGCTCGATCGGATGATGATCCGCAACGAGCTGCGAGGGGGATTATTGGTGCCTCTGGCCGAACTGGAGCTTGAAAGCGGCAACGGCTACTGGCTTGAGATCCCGCAGGGGAAGATGGATCTGCCGAGAGTCGGCTATTTTTGCGACTGGGTTCAGACGGAGGTTGCCCGTTTTTGGAGCGAAGAAGAGCCGGTTATTCCTCGGGTCAACCTTTTCCCTTCTTCCGGAGAGCCTGTTGCCCTTCCTCTCTAATTCATCAATCCAATAGCTAACATTTATTTATCATTCGCTGATATTTCTCAACGTTTCCTGAGCGCGTATCGGCGCAATCACCGCATTCTCTTACTCTTCCACAATAAAAAGTGCGCTGGATCTCATTTCTATTTTTGAGAAAAAAACAAATCTCAATATTGGTTGGTTGTTTTTCGGATTATTCTTGGTAATAATGCTTGAAAATCTTCATTTCTCTTGAGCTACGTGCGGTGTAATGAATACGTAGCGTTAAATACTAGTAATTAAATTGTTGTTATTTGGCTCTGTGTTCAATCAGTTAGTTCCCTGTCGGAATAATTTCACCTGACACCTATTATGAGTTGGTTAACATGTCCGCAATTGAATTAAAAAGCGCTCCGCTGGAAGGTATTCGTGCTTTTCCTGTCGTAACTGAAAAGAGTCAGGAAATCGATCTGATCGATCTACTCGGGACGCTTTTCGCTGCAAAAAAAACGGTTATTTCCATTACGGCTGCTGCTGCGTTAGTTGGGCTGATATTCAGCTTCCTGATGCCTCAGAAATGGTCGAGCCAGGCCATGGTTACCCCGCCAGAATCGTCTCAGCTTATTGAACTTCGCCGTGCAATGGTTGAGCTCACGGTGCTGGACGTTGCTGCCAATGTTGACGCTGAGCATGTTTACCAAAACTTCCTCAAGGATTTTGATTCCCAGGCACTGCGTGAAGCGTATTTAGCCAACACTGACTATGTTAAACAGCTCGCCGGCACGCAAAATGCGGGTGATAAAGCCCAATTACACCGCGCCATTCAGGAAACAGCCGCAAAATTTAAGGCCGTAAATAATGCGGATCCTAAACTCGCCAATGCGACATCTTATTCTTCATGGACGTTAAGCTTTACCGGGCCGAATGCGGAAGAATCCCAGGATGTGCTAAGCGGCTACATTGATTTTATTACCCAGCGAGTTAATCAAGATACGGTTCAAAACTTACGCTACGCCGTTGAATTAAAAAGCGCGGTGGAGAAAGACAGGCTGCAGCTGGATAAGATAAATCTTGAGAATCAGCATAAAGTGAATATCCAGCGGCTGGGGTACTCCCTTGAAGTGGCCAACGCAGCCGGAATTAAAAAACCGGTATACAGCAACGGGCAGGCGGTTAAGGATGATCCTGACTACTCGGTTGCGTTAGGGGCTGACGGCCTGGCTGAAAAACTGAAAATCGAGTCATCGCTTAAAGACGTGGCGGAATTAAATGCCAGCGTGCAAAACCGTGAGTATTATTTGACTAAGCTTGCGCAGGTTAAAGTGAACGACGTCGATTTCCAGCCGTTCAGCTACCAGATGAACCCTTCTTTACCGCTGAAAAAAGAAGGCCCGGGAAAATCCATCGTCGTTATTCTGGCGACTCTGGTTGGCCTGATGGGAGCCTGCGGTTTTGTACTGCTGCGCAACGTCGTTTCCGGCAGAAAGAAAAGGCTGGACGTTGTATAAACCTGCTACGCAGTAGCCCTTAGCCTCCTGATGGAGGCTTTTTTATTCCCTGGATACGGGTTATAACCGGAAGGAAATGACATAAGGGGATATGAATGAAAACGATTGGGCTGCTGGGCGGCATGAGCTGGGAGTCGACGATTCCCTACTACCGGTTAATCAATGAAGGGATTAAGCAGCGCCTGGGGGGGCTGCACTCGGCCAAAATCGTGCTGCACAGCGTCGATTTTCACGAGATAGAGGCCTGCCAGTCTTCCGGCGAGTGGGATAAGGCCGGTGAGATGCTGGCCGAGGCGGCGCTTGGGCTGCAAAAGGCCGGGGCAGAAGGCATTGTGCTGTGCACGAACACCATGCATAAAGTGGCGGAGCATATTGAATCCCGCTGCGCGCTGCCGTTTCTGCATATCGCCGACGCAACCGGGCGAGTGATTGCGGCGCACGGGGTAAGCCAGGTCGCCCTGCTGGGAACGCGCTATACCATGGAGCAGGACTTTTATCGCGGCCGCCTGCAGGCGCAGTTCGGCATCCACTCTATTATTCCGGGCGAATCCCAGCGCCAGCGTATTAATCAGATAATTTTCGATGAGCTGTGCCTCGGGGTAATTAACCCGGACTCGAAGCGCTATTATCAGCAGGTGATTCAGGAGCTGCAGGCGCTCGGCGCGGAAGGCGTGATTTTCGGCTGTACCGAAATTGGCCTACTGCTCGGCCAACAGGACTGTTCGTTGCCGGTGTTTGACACCGCTGCTATCCACGCCGCCGATGCAGTTCTCTTTATGTGCGGTGAATAATAGGGATTTTTCTTTTCCCATCAATACATTAAATATTTTTTCTGCTTTGCCCCCACGCGTGCCGGGTTATGCCCGGCGGCTTATGTGTTATAAATTTGTTATGTAGCGCACATTATTCCAAAAAGCTGCTCCTCTGAACTCCTCACACTACGGGCGATTGCGCGCAGCAATGGCTTTTCATCATGTCTGTAACCGGAGTTATACAATGCCTGTTTCCTTACTGGCGCTGGCGATGAGTGCGTTTGCCATTGGCACGACGGAGTTCGTGATTATGGGGCTGCTGCCCGAAGTGGCGGGGGATCTTCAGGTCTCCATTCCCGTCGCCGGCTGGCTTATCAGCGGCTATGCGCTGGGGGTAGCCATCGGCGCGCCGATCATGGCTTTGCTCACCGCTCGTTTGCCACGCAAGCTGTCGTTAATTTTACTGATGGTGATTTTCATCGTCGGCAACCTGCTGTGCGCTCTTGCGCTTAGCTACAACTTCCTGATGCTGGCTCGCGTTATTACGGCGCTGTGCCACGGGGCGTTCTTCGGGATTGGCGCTGTCGTGGCAGCAAGCCTCGTGCCCGCAGGGCGCAAGGCGTCGGCGGTGGCGTTGATGTTCACCGGATTAACGCTGGCGAACGTGCTTGGTGTCCCGATTGGGACCTGGTTCGGGCAGCTTTACGGCTGGCGTGCAACGTTCTGGGGCGTGGCCGTTATTGGCGTTATTGCGTTTCTTGCGCTGGTTGTCAGCCTGCCTTCACAGAAGGACGAAGAGGCCACCGACCTGAAAAGCGAAATTAAAGCGCTGGCGCACGGTAAGCTTTGGCTGTCCCTCAGCATGACGGTGTTCTTCTCTGCCGCGATGTTTGCACTGTTTAGCTATGTGGCGCCGATGCTGCTGCAGGTCACCGGGATTACGCCGAGAGGCGTGAGCTGTACGCTGTTCCTGATTGGCGCGGGGCTGACGGTGGGGAACATCCTGGGTGGGCGGCTGGCGGACTGGCGGGTGTCGTTCAGCCTGATTCTCAGCTTTAGCCTGATAGCCGTCTTCTCGCTGCTGTTCCGCTGGACCAGCCACGGGGCTTGGCTTGCGGAAATCACCCTGTTCCTGTGGGCGATGGCGGCGTTTGCCACGGTGCCTGCGCTGCAAATCAACGTGGTGCTGCACGGTAAAGAGGCCCCGAACCTGGTGTCTACGCTCAATATTGCCGCCTTTAACGTGGGCAACGCGCTGGGCGCCTGGGTTGGCGGCACGGTGATTGAGCGTGGCTATGGCCTGACGGCGGTGCCGGTAGCGGCGGCCGGGTTAGCGGTTGTAGGGCTGATACTTTGCCTGCTTAATTTCAGCAACGGTTCCGGCCACCAGCAGCCGGTGACGGAGCAGTAAGCTAGCGGTTGAGCAGCGCGTTCAGCGGCTCGCTATACAGACGCATACTTTGCTGTAAGTGGTCGCTGAACGCGCTGACCAGCGCAGACGCCGGGCGGTGCAGGGGGCGAATCAGGCTGACGGTAAAGGGCACCGCCACGCTGAACCTGCGCACCACCACGCCCCGCTGGTGGTAATCCAGCGCGGTTAGCGGATTAACGACAGACACGCCTGCCCCTGCCTGAACCATCGCGCAGACGGACGCGGCGCTGTGGGTTTCTACCACCATTCTTCGCTTCACGTCGTGTTCCTGAAACAGTGAATCCAGCAGCTGGCGATAGCTGTCGGTGCGAGACAGGCTGATGTAGTTTTCCCCGGCAAAATCCTGCGGCGTTAGCTCTGCCTTCCCGGCCAGCTTGTGCCCAGCGGGCAGCACGCAGACTTCGTTCAGGGTTAACAGCGTCTGGCGTTCCGTCCCGGCGGGCGTGGTCACGTTTTCCGTCAGCCCCAGGTCATGGCGCTGGGCGGAAAGCCACTCTTCCAGCAGCGGCGATTCCTGCGGCACGATGTTCAGGCTGAGATCCGGGTAGCGGGCAAGAAATGGCTGTATCAGGCGCGGTAGAAACGACTGCGAAAAGACCGGCAGGCAGGCGATGGACAGCTCGCCCTGGCGGAATTCACGCAGGCTTTCTGCCGCGTTAATAATGCGGTCCAGCCCGTACCAGGAGCGCTGAACTTCTTCAAAAAGTCGCAGCCCCTGAACCGTGGGGTGAAGCCGACCTCTGCTGCGCTCGAAAAGCTGCAGACCGATGAGTTTTTCAAAGCGCGCCAGCTCCCGGCTGACCGTGGGCTGAGAGGTGTGCAGCAGCCCGGCGGCTTCGGTGAGGTTGCCCGCGGTCATTACGGCGTGGAATATTTCGATGTGGCGCAGGTTGATGGCTGGCATAGTTTTTTGTCCGCTGGCGTTGTTTTTACCCTCTCCCCAACCCTCTCCCTGGAAGGACGAGGGGGGAAGCAAGTCAGGGGCATAACTTAAACCATATCATATTTGAATAGAATCGCTAGAAAACGATATTTTTTATCCCTTAGTCTCTGTGGCGTAATAGAGCAAATGACAGTTATCTGGAGTTCACCATGCCACGCTCGCTGCACGACACCACCACCGCGCTGAATGCGCAAAATCTGCTGACTCTGCCCGCCGAATTCGGCTGCCCGGTATGGGTTTATGACGCTGAAATTATTCGCCAGCAGATTGCCCAGCTGCGCCAGTTTGATGTGATTCGTTTCGCCCAAAAGGCGTGCTCGAATATCCACATCTTAAAGCTGATGTGCGAGCAGGGCGTGAAGGTGGATTCAGTGTCGCAGGGGGAAATTGAGCGTGCGCTGGCGGCGGGCTACAAGCCGCTGGAAAATCCGGACGACATCGTCTTTACCGCCGATGTGATTGATAACGCCACGCTGGCGCTGGTGGCAGAGCAGAAAATCCCGGTCAATATCGGGTCTGTGGACATGCTACATCAGCTCGGCGAGGTGTCGCCGGGGCACCGCGTCTGGCTGCGTATTAACCCGGGATTTGGCCACGGTCACAGCCAGAAAACCAACACCGGCGGTGAAAACAGCAAGCACGGTATCTGGCTGAGCGATATGCCAAAAGCGCTGGAAGCGATGCAGCGCTACGGCATTCACCTGGTCGGTATTCATATGCATATTGGCTCAGGCGTGGACTATGGCCACCTCGAGCAGGTCTGCGGCGCAATGGTGCAGCAGGTGATCGACTTCGGTCAGGATCTTGAGGCGATTTCGGCAGGCGGTGGCCTGTCCATTCCTTACCGCGAAGGTGAGGAAACGATCAATACCGATCATTATTACGGCCTGTGGAATACCGCGCGTGAGAAAATAGCCGCTCACCTGGGGCACCCGGTGAAGCTGGAGATTGAGCCTGGGCGTTTCCTGGTGGCTGAAGCGGGCGTGCTGGTTTCGCAGGTGCGCGCGGTGAAAGATATGGGATCCCGCCACTTTGTGCTGATCGACGCCGGTTTTAACGATCTGATGCGTCCCTCCATGTACGGCAGCTACCACCATATTTCCGCGTTGGCTGGCGATGGCCGCGATCTTGCTTCACAACAGCCGAGAGAAACCGTGGTGGCAGGGCCGCTGTGTGAGTCAGGGGATGTGTTTACCCAGCAGGAAGGCGGCAAGGTTGAAACCCGTCTGCTGCCGCCGGTAAAACCGGGTGATTACCTGGTGCTGCACGACACCGGTGCCTACGGGGCGTCTATGTCGTCCAACTACAACAGCCGCCCGCTGCTGCCGGAAGTGCTGTTTGATAACGGCAGTGCGCGCCTGATTCGCCGCCGCCAGACGATTCAGGAGCTGCTGGCGCTCGAGCTACTTTGAGATCTTCCTTCCGGCCTCGAACCAGGGGCCGGGCGCAACGGAATCTCTCAGCACCAGAGTACCTACAAACGGCGGGATCGGCTCTAACGGCTCGCCGCTTGCCAGCTTAATGGCCTGATCGATGGCGGTAATAATCATATTGTCGATGGGCAGATAGACGGATGACAGGGCCGGTTCCAGCCACTGCGCGCTTGGCGCATCATCAAAACCAAACAGCGAAATGTCCTGCGGGATACGAATACCGGCCTGGTGCAATGCCTTGGAGGCGCCCAGCGCCATGTCATCGTTACAGGAGAACAGGGCGCTGAAGGTTACGCCGCTGGTCAGCAATTCCTGGCACAGATGATGCCCTTCGGTCATGCTGGAATCCCCGTACTTCACTCGGTTTTCTTCCCACGCAATTCCGTGTTTTTGCAGCGCCTTGCGGTAGCCCATCAGCCGCGCCTTGCCGGTTGGCGTGGAGATAGGTACGGTAATGCAGGCTATCTCCCTGTGGCCCTGCTGGATCAGGTACTCGGTGGCCTGGAAAGCGGCATCCTGCTGTTCGAAAAAGACGCAGCGTTCACGCGCCTGGGTGACGTCGCGGTTAATCACCACCAGCGGTACATGAATGCTGTTCATCAGCGACATCAGCGCTCGCTCGCTCATGAAACGCGTGTAGAGAACGATGGCGTCGCAGTGCCTGTCCGCCAGCATCTGTACGGCGTCCAGCTCTTTTTCAGGCGTGTCGTGCCCGTCGGTGACGATCAGCTGTTTGCCGTAGAATTCCGTGCGGCGCGAAGCCTGCTGCAGAAGACGGCCAAAGTAGAAGCCATCAAAAGTGGAGACAACCAGCCCGATGCTATTACTGCTGCGGTTGGCGAGCGAACGTGCCAGAAAATTAGGCTTATAGCCCAGCTCTTCCATGGCCTTAAACACCTGCTCGCGGGTGCTTGCTTTAACCTGTCCGGTGCCGTTTAACACGCGAGATACCGTCGCTTTGGAAACCCCTGCGCGTAACGAGACATCTAACATTGTTACCATTGCTTCCTTCCCGATCTGGACGCTGTCGCGATTTTACAGCAGTTTATCACAGGAGTTTGGCGCGCAAGCGGCGTTGCCGTTTCGCCGTGCAAATTGTCGTACCAGATCACGCTTTAGCTGTTTTCGTTCGGGGAGGCAACCGAGTGACGACGCACCAGCGTCGGGCTGAACATATGGGTGATTTCCGGCAGCGGCTGGTTTTCCGCCAGCGCCAGCGCCAGTTCCGCCGCCTGAGTTGCCATGGTCACAATCGGGTAGCGAACCGTGGTGAGCCTTGGCCGTACATAGCGTGAAATAAGCACGTCATCAAAGCCAATCAGCGAAATCTCGCCGGGAACATCAATCCCGTTGTCGTTCAGCACGCCCATCGCCCCCGCGGCCATCGAATCGTTGTAACAGGCTACGGCGCTGAAGTTTTTGCCGCGTCCCAGCAGCTCGGTCAGGGCCTGCTCGCCGCCGCTTTCATCGGGCTCACCAAAGGTCACCAGCCTGTCGTTAATCGGAATATTGTGTTCGCGCAGCGCATCGTAGTAGCCCTGCAGGCGGTCTTCTGCGTCAGAAATCTGGTGGTTTGAGCAGATATAGCCGATGCGGGTGTGGCCCTGCTGAATCAAATGGCGGGTGGCAAGCCAGGCGCCGTAGCGGTCGTCCAGCGCAACGCAGCGCTGCTCAAACCCGGGCACGATACGGTTGATGAGGACCATGCCGGGGATTTGCTTCATCAGGGAGACAAGCTCTTCGTCCGGCAACTTTTTGGCGTGAACGACAAGCGCCGCGCTGCGGTGGCGAATAAGCTGTTCGATGGCCTGGCGCTCTTTTTGCTCGCTGTGGTAGCCGTTGCCGATAAGCAGGAAGTTGCCGGTGCGGTAGGCGACCTGTTCTACTGCTTTCACCATAGCGCCAAAGAAGGGATCGGAAACGTCGCCCACAATCAACCCGATAGTTTCCGTGGCCTGCTGAGCAAGCGCCCGCGCGTTAGCGTTTGGGTGATAATTCAGCGCCTCCATGGCGCTGTTCACCGCCTGCTTTGAGGCTTCGCTGGCTTTCGGGGAGTGG
Source organism: Styx infernalis (assembly GCA_018237865.1). Taxonomy (NCBI): domain Eukaryota; kingdom Metazoa; phylum Arthropoda; class Insecta; order Lepidoptera; family Riodinidae; genus Styx; species Styx infernalis. The sequence goes on along the minus strand of DWAA01000029.1, from coordinate 24,592 downwards.
TTAATGACGCGTGATACCGTGGCGACAGAGACGCCTGCAAGCCGAGCCACATCCTTAATTGTCGCCATGAAATACCTTCCTGTTACGGGTAATCGTTTACACAGCGTTTAGTGTTACGGAAAACCCTTGTGACCGCAAGGCAACAACTGACGAATGCCTCGCAAACTGGAACAAAATCAGGGGCAAACAGTGTAATCGTTATACCTGGCGTACCTTCGCTTTGCTTTGCCGGGCATGTTACGGATATTTAAACGTTTCTGCCCAAATTTTTGCTTACATTTTGCAGTCGGCTGTTGCGATTTCAGCATAGCTAAAAGGAAGACGCCGCTGCTACATTTGTAGTCCCAGAGGTATTGATAGGTGAAGTCAGCAACTTATTGCTGATCCTATGAATTACACCAACCTGCGCGGATGCGCAGGTTTTTTTTTTGCCTGAATCCCGCCGCCTGTAACAAGAATCGAGAATTTAAACACCTGGTTGCACTTGGGCTCATTCCTTTGCTTTTTGCCGCTGGTTTCACCGTGTGCGACGCGAGAGAATTCAGATCCCAGAGGTATTGATTGGTGAGAATTCCTGGTACTCTGCTGAGTACAATTCTTTTGCACCAACCTGCGCAGATGCGCAGGTTTTTTTTGCCATTTTTTGAGCCCCCTCCCGCACTTAACGCAACTGGTGTACTCTTCGACTCTACACTTAATGCTTGCCGACAGACGACAAAGAGAGTCGCTATGCTTTTTGCTTTTTTCCGCGCGCTATTCCGCATTTTGTTCCGGGTAACCCTTTCCGGCGATCCGCAGGTTCTTCATTTACAGCGGGTGCTTATTGTTCCAAACCACGTGTCGTTTCTTGACGGGATCCTCGTTGCGCTGTTTCTGCCCGTGCGCCCGGTATTTGCGGTCTATTCGTCTATCAGCGAGCAGTGGTTTATGCGCTGGCTCAAGCCGCTGATTGATTTTGTGCCCCTTGACCCGACCAAGCCAATGTCGATTAAGCACCTGGTTCGCCTGGTGGAGCAGGGCCGCCCGGTGGTGATTTTCCCGGAAGGGCGCATCAGCCTGACCGGCTCGTTGATGAAGATCTATGACGGGGCAGGATTTGTGGCGGCAAAAGCGCAGGCAACGGTTGTGCCTTTACGTATAGACGGTGCGGAACTGACCTTCTTTAGCCGCCTGAAAGGACTGGTAAAGCGGCGTGCGTTCCCGCGTATTAGCCTGCATCTTTTACCGCCAGCCTCAATTGCTATGCCGGAAGCGCCGCGTGCAAGGGATCGCCGCAAAATGGCCGGCGAGATGCTGCATCAGGTAATGATGGAAGCGCGAATGGCGGTGCGCCCGCGCGAGACGCTCTTTGAGGCGCTGCTGGCGGCGAAAAACCGCTATGGCTCGCGTAAAAACTGTATTGAAGACATTAACTTCAAGCCAGATACTTACAGCTCTTTGCTGAAAAAAACGCTGTTTGTAGGCCGAATTCTTGATAAATACAGCGAACAGGGCGAAACCATTGGTTTGATGCTGCCGAATGCGGCGATCAGCGCAGCGGTGATCTTTGGCGCCTCGTCCCGGGGCCGAATTCCGGCCATGATGAACTACACGGCGGGCGTAAAAGGGCTGACCAGCGCGATTACCGCAGCGCAAATTAAAACGGTCTTTACCTCTCGCCAGTTCCTGGAAAAAGGCAAACTATTGCACCTGCCGGAACAGCTGACGCAGGTGCGTTGGGTTTATCTGGAAGATTTAAAGTCCACCATCACCCAGCAGGATAAAGTGTGGATCTTTGCCCATCTGCTCGCCCCGCGCCTGGCGCAGGTAAAACAGCAGCCGGAAGATGCGGCGATGGTGCTGTTCACCTCCGGCTCGGAGGGCAACCCGAAAGGCGTGGTGCACAGCCATAAGAGCCTACTGGCAAACGTAGAGCAGATTCGCACCATCGCGGATTTTACCGCCGATGATCGCTTTATGTCCGCGCTGCCGCTTTTCCACTCGTTTGGGCTGACGGTGGGGCTGTTTACGCCGCTGCTGACCGGCGCGGAAGTGTTCCTCTATCCAAGCCCGCTGCATTACCGCGTGGTGCCGGAGCTTATCTATGACCGCAACTGTACGGTCGTGTTTGGCACCTCGACGTTCCTCGGTAACTACGCTCGCTTTGCCAATCCTTATGATTTCTTCCGCCTGCGCTATGTGGTCGCCGGGGCAGAAAAACTGCAGGAAAGCACCAGGCAGCTGTGGCAGGACAAGTTTGGGCTGCGCATTCTTGAAGGCTACGGCGTGACCGAGTGTGCGCCGGTGGTTTCTATTAACGTGCCGATGGCGGCGAAGCCGGGAACCGTGGGCCGTATTCTTCCGGCAATGGACGCCCGCCTGCTGGCGGTGCCGGGTATTGAGCAGGGCGGAAGGCTGCAGCTCAAGGGGCCAAACATCATGAACGGCTACCTGCGCGTTGAAAATCCGGGCGTGCTTGAGCGGCCTGAAGCCGAGAACGGACTCGGCGAGATGGAGCCAGGCTGGTACGACACCGGCGATATCGTGACCTTTGATGAGCAAGGCTATTGTGTGATTCAGGGGCGTGCGAAGCGCTTTGCCAAAATCGCCGGGGAGATGGTGTCGCTTGAGATGGTCGAGCAGATGGCGATTGGCATTTCTCCTGACAAGCTGCACGCCACGGTGGTGAAGCACGATGCGGCCAAAGGCGAAGCTTTGGTAATGTTCACTACCGACAGCGAGCTTAACCGCGAAAAGCTTCTTCACTATGCGCGTGAGCATGGCGTGCCTGAGCTTGCGGTGCCGCGTGATATTCGCTTCCTTAAACAGCTGCCGGTGTTGGGCAGCGGAAAACCAGATTTTGTCACCCTTAAAGCGCAGGTGGATGAAGCGGAGAAGGCCAATGGCTGAACGGGCTGGCAATAGCGGTTCTTTGTGGTCGCGCGGCATGATGGCGGTGACCGCGGCGCAGTTTTTATCGGCCTTCGGCGACAATGCGCTGCTGTTTGCGACACTCGCGGTGCTCAAGCAACAGTTTTACCCGGACTGGAGCCAGCCGGTGCTGCAGATGGTGTTTGTCGGCGCCTATATCCTGTTTGCCCCGTTTGTGGGGCAGGTGGCCGACAGCTTTGCTAAAGGGCGGGTGATGATGCTGGCCAATAGCATGAAGCTCATTGGCGCGGCTGTGATTGCCGTAGGGCTTAATCCCTTTGTCGGCTATACCCTTGTGGGTATTGGCGCTGCGGCCTATTCCCCGGCTAAATACGGTATTCTGGGCGAGCTTACTACCGGAGACCGGCTGGTGAAAGCCAACGGCCTGATGGAGTCTTCTACCATTGCCGCTATCCTGCTTGGATCGGTGGCCGGTGGCGTGCTGGCGGACTGGAACCTGACGGCGGCGCTGGTGGTCTGCGCGCTGGTTTACGGCGGGGCTGTGGTTGCCAACGTCTTTATTCCTGAACTGGTCGCCGCGCGTCCCGGTCAGTCATGGCGCTTTAAGCCGATGACGCACAGTTTCTTTTCCGCCTGCCGCAGCCTGTGGCGCAGCGGAGAAACGCGATTCTCTCTGGTCGGTACCAGCCTGTTCTGGGGCGCAGGCGTTACGCTGCGCTTCCTGCTGGTGCTGTGGGTGCCGGTTGCTTTAGGGATCGCGGATAACGCGACGCCTACCTATCTGAATGCGATGGTGGCGGTTGGCATTGTGGTCGGAGCCGGAGCCGCCGCGAAGCTGGTCACGCTGGAAACCGTCGCCCGCTGTATGCCTGCCGGGATTTTAATTGGCGTTGGCGTGCTTATCTTTGCTCTTCAGCATTCGCTGCTGCCTTCCTACGCTTTGCTGGTGCTGATAGGCCTGCTTGGCGGGTTCTTCGTGGTGCCGCTTAACGCGCTGCTTCAGGAACGCGGTAAGCATACCGTTGGCGCAGGCAACGCGATTGCGGTACAGAATCTCGGTGAAAACGCCGCCATGCTCTTGATGCTTGGCCTGTTCTCACTGGCGGTGAAAACCGGGGCATCCATCGTTGGGATTGGTATCGGATTTGGTGCGGTGTTTGCGCTGGCGATTAGCGCGCTGTGGCTGTGGCAAATCAAGCAGAAATAGCCAAAAGGCCCTCTTCGGAGGGCCTTGCTTTATTACGGCGCAGGGTAGGTATAAATACGATGCGCCGCTTCAATCTCCTCAATCACCTCTTCGCTAAGCGTCAGGCTCAGGCTTTCAAGGTTGGTCTTCAGCTGTTCCATCGTGGTGGCGCCGAGCAGCGTGCTGGCGACAAACGGCTGACGGCGAACGAAGGCCAGCGCCATCTGCGCCGGATCCAGATTATGGCGTTTAGCGATGTCGACGTAGGCGGCAACGGCTTTCTGCGACTGTTCGCTGCTGTAGCGAGTAAAGCGGCTAAAGAGCGTATTACGCGCGCCCGCAGGTTTTGCCCCGTTAAGGTATTTGCCTGACAGCACGCCAAAGGCGAGGCATGAGTACGCGAGCAGCTCCACGCCCTCGTGCTGGCTTATCTCAGACAGGCCAACTTCAAAGCTGCGGTTTAACAGGCTGTAAGGGTTTTGAATGGTCACGATGCGCGGCAGGTCGTGTCTTTCAGCAAGCTGCAGATAGCGCATCACGCCCCAGGCGGTTTCGTTCGAGACGCCGATATAGCGAATCTTTCCGGCACGCTGGCACTCCGTCAGCGCTTCGAGCGTTTCCAGCAGCGTAACCGGCAGCGAAGTCGTGTCATTCCAGGTGTAGCCGAGCTTGCCGAACATGTTGGTCTGGCGCTGCGGCCAGTGCACCTGGTAGAGATCGAGGTAATCGGTTTGCAGCCGCTTGAGGCTGGCGTCCAGCGCTTCACGAATGTTTTTGCGGTCGAGGATCTGATTTGGGCGGATCCCCGCGTCGTTATTTCGGGTCGGGCCGCTAACTTTAGAAGCGATGACCAGCTTTTCGCGATTGCCGCGTGCTTTCAGCCAGCTTCCTACATAGCTTTCCGTTAAGCCTTGCGTTTCCGGGCGCGGCGGCACCGGGTACATCTCCGCGACATCAATCAGGTTGACGCCCTGACTGACAGCATAGTCGAGCTGCTGGTGGGCATCGGCCTCGCTGTTTTGTTCACCAAAGGTCATGGTTCCCAGCCCCAGCGTGCTGACTTCAAGTGAACTGTGGGGGATACGGTGATAGTGCATAGCCGGCTTCCTGTTGTTCTTTTGATACGTCAGGCATCGTTACCCGACAAAAGGTCTATAAACATGGCAGAGGCGGAGGCAAAGCGAAAGAGGGGAGGCAAGAAAAGTCAGCAGGCCAGCCGATGGGCTGACCCTGATATTAGCGTTCGATAATTTGGGAAACGTCGTTGCGGTTGATCTGCATTTCGTTACCCTGCTGGTCGCGATAGCTCACCAGACCGGTGTCTTCATCAACCTTAGGTTTGCCTTCGGTCAAAATCATTCGTCCATCTTTTGTCGCCATTACATAGTCACTGCTGCAGCCTGAAACGGCAAAGGCAAGACCAATGGCGGAGATTGCTACTGCCCATTTAGTCATCGTTGTGTTCCTCGTCAGGAAGGGATCCCGTTAATAAGTCTAGTAATAACCTGACGAACAGGGGAAGGAAAGCAGCAAATTCTTATTAGGGCGAGGGAAATGTAACATTCTCCGGCGTGCGCTGACATAACCCTGGATTCCTTTCCCTGCCGCGCCATTAGAGCGTGAAGTGCCGTGCAAGCAGCGCAGCCGTGAAATTCTTCTTCAGATAAAAGCCGCGTGGCAGCGTGAGAATGGGCGAACCATCGGCGCCGATGGCCTCCGTTAACGCCCGGCTGTTGGCGGCTTTTGGCCGCAGCTGCAGTACTTCGCCGTGGCGGGCGGTAATACGCTCTACCTGGCCCAGTACGATCAAATCCATCAGTTCTTCCCAATCCAGACGCAGCTGGCGGTCTTCCTCTTCCGAGGGGCTCCAGAACAGCGGGGAGCCAACGTGCCGCTCGGCGAGAGGAATTTGCCTGTCACCCTCCACCGGGATCCACAGTACGCGCTTGAGCTTATGCCGCACGTGGCTGGTTTCCCAGACAACGCCGCTGTTGCCGGTTAATGGCGCTACGCACACGAAGGTAGTTTCCAGCGGGCGGCCAAGGCTATCCACCGGGATCGTTTTAAGCTCGATGCCGAGATGCGCAAAGTCCTGTTCGGGCTTGCTGCCCGCGCTGGCACCTAACCACAGCTCCAGCAAAACGCCAATCCAGCCTTTGTCTCTTTTCAGATCTTTTGGCGTGTGCAGACCGGCGCAGGCCGACAGCTCTCCGAGGGTATAACCTGCGACCCGCCGGGCCTGCTGGAGCAGTTCGGCTTCAGATTTTGGGGGCGTGCTCAGGGGACGTATTGGTTGCATAACTCATTGATGTTTTTTGGTTAAAAAATGAACGCACTTTGTTCACAGCGAAAGTTTAGTTTAGTCGTCTGAGGATAAGATTAACAATATTATGATTTATAATGAGTTTTTTTAGTCAGTCGTTTCGCTGCGGCGGCACAAAAAAAGCTTTTTCAAATCTGGTCACTGACAATGAACAGGATCTTACACCATGTTATCCACAGAAAAGTGGGATAACTGGGAAAAAGCTCAACTACTGGTTCCATTTACAGCCTTGACGGGGCGGTAAAAACCAATTTATCACCGATTTGTGCCTAACTTGTTTGCACAATCTGTGGATAAAAACGGCATTGTTCGATCTTTCATCAGTCGGCGATCCTTGTATGTGACGATCGTCACATTATGAAAGCGATGTGTCATTTTTATGGTATTATAATTATGAAATATAAAGACTTTACGATTTGTTCGGATTGCTCCTGTTTTTACTTGTCCCAAGTTGTCCCGATGTAATTCGTTAGTTCTTCACAGTTATATCCACAGAAAAAGTGAATAAAACGGTCGATTTTGACCTTCCCTGTTTATAACCCGGCTATCTTTTGTGAGTTATTCAAATGTTATTCCATGCAAACGCCGCCGAGAGAGTGGTTTACCGCCTGACACTTGTATGAAACAATCGATGCAATCTAAGTTTGTTTTGAGGTAGTCCGGTGATCGATGATGATGGCTACCGCCCCAACGTTGGGATCGTAATATGTAATCGGCAGGGACAGGTGATGTGGGCGCGACGTTTTGGCCAACATTCCTGGCAATTTCCTCAGGGGGGCATTAATCCTGGTGAGTCCGCTGAACAGGCAATGTACCGGGAGCTTTTCGAAGAAGTCGGTTTGCAGAGAAAAGACGTTCGCATTCTTGCCTCGACCCGAAACTGGTTGCGTTACAAATTACCTAAACGTTTGGTGCGTTGGGACACAAAGCCGGTTTGTATCGGCCAAAAACAAAAATGGTTTCTTTTGCAGCTGCTGAGCAGCGACGGTGAGATCAATATGCAAACCAGCAGCACGCCGGAATTTGATGGCTGGCGTTGGGTCAGTTATTGGTATCCGGTTCGTCAGGTTGTTTCATTTAAGCGCGACGTGTATCGCCGCGTAATGAAAGAGTTTGCCAGCGTGGTTATGCCACTGCAGGAAGTTACGCCACCACGCAATAACTCGCCGGCCTGGCGACGTAAAAGAGGTTAAGTCACGCGAAAAATGCTCACCCGTCTGCGAGAAATAGTCGAAAAGGTCGCTAGTGCCCCGCGCCTCAATGAGGCGCTGGATATTCTGGTGACTGATATCTGCCTTGCGATGGATACCGAGGTTTGCTCGGTTTATCTCGCCGATCATGAGCGCCGCTGTTTTTACCTTATGGCGACGCGCGGGTTAAAAAAACCGCGCGGCCGCACCGTTACGCTTGCCTTCGATGAAGGTATCGTTGGCCTGGTTGGGCGGCTTGCGGAGCCGATTAACCTTGCCGACGCGCAAAAACACCCCAGCTTTAAATATGTGCCAGCCGTGAAAGAGGAGCGTTTTCGTGCGTTCCTTGGGGTACCTATTATCCAGCGCCGTCAGCTTCTGGGGGTACTGGTTGTCCAGCAGCGTGAACACCGGCAGTACGATGAGAGCGAAGAGTCTTTCCTCGTTACGCTGGCCACGCAGATGGCCGGGATTTTATCCCAGTCTCAACTCACGGCGCTGTTTGGGCAATACCGCCAGACGCGAATCCGCGCGCTTCCGGCCTCGCCGGGGGTGGCTATTGCAGAAGGTTGGATGGACACCACCGTCCCGCTGATGGAGCAGGTCTTTGAGGCATCAACCCTTGATACCGCGCTCGAGCGTGAGCGTCTTACCGCCGCGCTGGAAGAGGCTTCCGGGGAGTTTCGCCGCTACAGCAAGCGTTTTGCCGCCGGGGCTCAGAAAGAAACCGCGGCTATCTTCGATCTTTACTCTCACCTGTTAACCGATGCGCGCCTGCGCCGTGAGCTGTTTGCCGAGGTAGATAAAGGCCTCGTGGCGGAATGGGCGGTAAAAACGGTTGTTGAGAAGTTTGCTGAACAGTTTGCCAGCCTCTCAGACAGCTACCTGAAAGAGCGCGCCGGTGACCTTAAAACGCTGGGGCAGCGGCTACTGTTCCACCTCGACGATACGATTCAGAGCCCGAATACCTGGCCTGAGCGCTTTGTGCTGGTTGCCGATGAGCTTTCTGCTACCACGCTTGCCGAGCTGCCGCAGAAGCGCCTGGCGGGCGTCGTCGTGCGCGACGGGGCGGCGAATTCACATGCTGCCATCATGGTGCGCGCGCTGGGTATTCCAACCGTCATGGGGGCTGACATTCAGCCCTCGGTGCTGCATCGCCGCATGCTGGTGGTGGACGGCTATCGCGGCGAATTACTGGTTGATCCTGAACCGGTGCTGCTGCAGGAATATCAGCGCCTGGTCAGTGAAGAAAATGAACTCAGCCGCCTGGCAGAAGACGACGTTGAGCAGCCCGCAGCGCTAAAAAGCGGTGAGCGCGTACAGGTGATGCTCAATGCCGGGCTGAGTCCGGAGCATGAAGAACAGCTTGGCAGCCGTATCGACGGCATCGGGCTGTACCGTACCGAAATCCCGTTTATGCTGCAAAGTGGCTTCCCGTCCGAAGAGGAGCAGGTGGCGCAGTATCAGGGCATGCTGCAGATGTTTAACGACAAGCCGGTGACGCTGCGCACGCTCGATGTAGGGGCAGATAAACAGCTCCCCTATATGCCCATCAGCGAAGAGAATCCCTGCCTTGGCTGGCGAGGCATCCGTATCACGCTCGATCAGCCTGAGATCTTCCTGATCCAAGTCCGTGCCATGCTGCGGGCGAACGCGGCGACGGGGAATCTCAGCATTCTGCTGCCGATGATCACCAGCATCGATGAGATTGACGATGCGCGCAGACTCATCGATCGCGCAGGCCGGGAGGTTGAAGAGGAACTTGGCTACGAACTGCCTAAACTTCGTCTTGGGGTGATGGTTGAGGTGCCTTCGATGGTGTTTATGCTGGGTCATCTGGCCGGGCGCGTCGATTTTATCTCGGTGGGGACAAACGATCTTACCCAGTATCTGCTGGCGGTCGATCGCAACAACACGCGGGTGGCTAACCTCTACGATAGCCTGCACCCGGCAATGCTGCGCACCCTGAACCTGATTGCCCGCGAGGCGGAACGCCATGACATCGACCTGTGCCTGTGCGGTGAGATGGCCGGTGACCCGATGTGCGTTGCGATTCTGGTGGGGATGGGCTATCGCCATCTTTCGATGAATGGCCGCTCCGTTGCGCGTATTAAATATCTGCTGCGCCACATCCAGCTGGAAGAAGCCGAGGTGCTTGCCCAGCGCAGCCTCGAAGCGCAAATGGCGACGGAAGTACGCCATCAGGTGGCGGCTTTTATGGAGCGGCGTGGCATGGGTGGCCTGATCCGCGGCGGGCGCTGATTCCTTCATAATGTCCCGGTGATGCCGGGACATTACACATCTTTTACAACTTCCGTAATCAATCACTCAGGCCGTTTGTGCTATGATCCGCTGCTTTCGGAGCGCATCGATAGCGGTGCGTACTTGCAACCCGCCTTTAATTTTTTTGGCGGGGTAACAATAGCTTGTGGTGACAGATGAATAGTGGCTATCTGCGTTTCCCTGAATTTGACCCGGTGCTTTTCTCCATCGGGCCGGTTTCCCTGCACTGGTACGGACTCATGTACCTGGTTGGGTTCGTGTTTGCCATGTGGCTTGCCGGACGCCGTGCCAGCCGTCCGGGCAGCGGCTGGACCAAAAATGAAGTAGAAAACCTGCTGTATGCAGGGTTCCTCGGCGTCTTCCTGGGCGGCCGTCTGGGCTATGTTTTCTTCTACAACCTGCCGGTCTTCCTTGCCGATCCTCTGTACCTGTTTAAAGTCTGGGACGGCGGCATGTCCTTCCACGGCGGGCTTATCGGTGTTATCTGCGTAATGATCTGGTTTGCGCGCCGCACCAAACGCACCTTCTTCCAGGTCTCCGACTTTATTGCTCCGCTGATCCCGTTTGGCCTTGGCGCTGGCCGCCTCGGCAACTTTATCAACGGTGAACTGTGGGGCCGCGTTGACCCGAACTTCCGCTTCGCCATGCTGTTCCCAGGCTCGCGCAGCGAAGACGTTGGCCTGTTGGCAACGCACCCGGAATGGCAATCGCTATTTAACACCTACGGCGTGCTGCCTCGCCACCCATCGCAGCTTTATGAGCTGGCGCTGGAAGGGGTTGTGCTGTTCATCATCCTGAACCTGTTTATTCGTAAGCCTCGCCCGATGGGGTCGGTATCCGGCCTGTTCCTGATTGGCTATGGTGCGTTCCGCATCATCGTGGAATTCTTCCGCCAGCCGGATGCGCAGTTCACCGGCACCTGGGTACAGTACATCAGCATGGGGCAGATCCTGTCGATTCCGATGATTGTTGCCGGTGTCGCCATGATGATCTGGGCTTACCGCCGTCCACAGCAGCAACTTTCGTGAGGTGACATGAAACAGTATCTTGATTTGATGAAAAAAGTGCTCGAAGAGGGCACGCCAAAAGCGGACCGTACCGGTACCGGCACGTTGTCTATTTTTGGGCATCAAATGCGCTTTAACCTGCAGGAGGGTTTCCCGCTGGTTACCACAAAAAAATGTCACCTGCGTTCGATTATTCATGAGCTGCTGTGGTTCCTTAACGGGGATACCAATATCGCCTACCTGAAAGAAAATAAGGTGACGATTTGGGACGAATGGGCGGATGAAAACGGCGATCTCGGCCCGGTTTACGGCAAGCAGTGGCGCTCCTGGGCGGCCCCTGACGGGCGCTATATCGACCAGCTAACCACCGTGCTGAACCAGCTGAAAAATGACCCGGATTCCCGACGCATCATCGTTTCTGCATGGAACGTGGGTGAGCTGGATAAAATGGCGCTGGCGCCTTGCCATGCTTTCTTCCAGTTCTACGTGGCCGACGGCAAGCTCTCCTGCCAGCTTTACCAGCGCTCCTGCGATATCTTCCTTGGGCTGCCGTTCAACATCGCCAGCTACGCGCTGCTGGTGCATATGATGGCGCAGCAGTGCGACCTGGAAGTGGGTGACTTTGTCTGGACCGGTGGCGACACGCACCTGTACAGCAACCATCTGGAGCAGACTCGCCTGCAGCTGACTCGTGAGCCGCGCGCGCTGCCTAAGCTTGTCATCAAGCGTAAGCCTGAGTCGCTGTTTGACTATCGCTTTGAAGACTTCGAGATTGAAGGCTACGATCCGCATCCGGCGATCAAAGCTCCTGTTGCCATCTAGTTCGCAACCAGCGTGACAGAACCGGTGCCGTCGTGCGCCGGTTTTTTTTGCCCTGATTTCTTTTCTTCGGCACGGCTTCCAGCTGCTGTGAAAATTACTGCAATCCTTCAGTTAACTTCCGGCATTTACCGCATCCTCGCGTTTTCCCTGTGGCCGATTTAAACGCGGTCAGTCACGCTTTCGGCCATGAACATGAATCAACGTGGTTTTAGCGTTATTGAGCTAATGCTGGTGATAGCCATTGTTGCCGCGCTCAGCGCCGGTGGCCTTCATGGTTGGCACCAGTGGCGGCAGAAGGTACAGCTTTGGCAGACCGCCCAGCAGCTGAGTCACTTTCTCTCACGCCTGAGGAATGATGCAAACTGGAATAATCAGACCCACCTTCTAACGCTGCACCAGAACGGAAAAAGCTGGTGCCTGGCAAGCCGCGTCGTATCAGAAAACTGTTCGTCGAACCCACGACTGGCGTTTATGCCGGAATTTGAGGGCGTCACCGTGGAGGAGATGACCGCTGGCTTAGGTTTTTACGGCGTACGCAACACCGCCTGGCCCGGCCACATTGTTTTGAAAAGTAAGGCCGGGCGCTGGAAGGTGACGCTATCCGTCTGGGGGCGCACCCGACTGTGTGAACCGTCAGGAGGTAAGCCGTGCTGAGGGCTCAGAGAGGATTTACGCTGCTGGAAATGCTGATTGCGATGGCCCTGAGCAGCGCACTGTTGCTGGGGATGTCACGCCTTCTTCCAGCTTTACAGCTGGAGGTTATGCGCCAGTACGGCTATGCCGCTCAGCAGGAAGCGCTGTGGCAGATGGCGTTTGCTATTGGAAAGAATTTGCAGCGTGCTGGCTATTGCCGCGGCCAGTGCCGGGGCGAGGGCGTGAAGATAATGAGCCAGGGAGGCTGCGTGGTGGTGCAGTGGGATGCTAACAGCAATGGCCGGTGGGATACCGCGACAGGTAGCCAAAGCGAGCAGACGGGCTATCGCCTGCGTAACGGAGCTCTGGAAACCCAAAAGGGCGTTGAAAACTGTGAGGGGAGCTGCTGGGAAAGGATGTCTGACCCGTCGCAGACGACCGTTCAGTATTTCTCCGTTATTCGCCAAAATCGCAAAGCCGGCAGGCCCTTATTCCTCATCAGGTTGGCATCGAGCTTGAAGCCGGGCGGTCGCATTGCTGAGGTAAGCCACGTGGTGAGGGGAGAAAATTTATGAGCGGCAAATATGAGAAGGGCGGTACGTCTTTGCTGATGGTTTTAATGCTGCTAGCCGTGGGGTCTCTGATACTGAGCGGGCTCTCTCAGCAGCTCAGTGCCCAGCGTTTTGAGGTTGCTGCTGAAATTCAGTTTATTAAAAATCATACTGCCGCGAGGTCTGCTCTGGCGTGGGGGGAGCAGCAAAGCTGGCGACCGCAGTTAATGTGGCAATGCCAGACTGAGCCTCGTCACCACTGGCACGCTTGCCTTTATCAAAATGATAACGGTGAAGCATTGCTTGCTGCGTTCGGTCTGATGACCGAGAACGCTCAGCCGTTCACCCTGTGGCGCTGGGGCGTACTAAATCGAGGAGAACTTGTTGCTTCAGCGCAGGGCTGGCTAGACTTTTGCCCTTTACTGGATGATGACTTATGCAAGCTACCTCGATGATTCCGCGTCAGGCTGGATTCAGCCTTCCTGAGGTATTGTGTGCTCTCGCGCTGTTCGCCGTTGTGATGACCGCGCTGCTGGGTTATCACCGCGTCTTGCAGCAGGGGTTTGTAAGTCAATGGCAGCTAAGGCAGCTTTGGCGTATGGCACGTGAGCAGACCGAACCTGAAGCTCTGCCTCTTTCTGAGCCATGGAATGTACGCCAACAGCAGACATCTTCCCTGGGATGTGTCAGCATCGACGTTACAGTAACAAGCCCAGAGGGCCGAATCGCACAGCTTTTGAGGCTGGATTGCACACGGTCAGAACAACGTCAGGAGTAGCGATTTCATGTTGCGTGTTTACCATTCCAACCGCCTTGATGTGCTGGAAGCTATCATGGAGTTCATTGTGGAGCGCCAGCCGCTGCCGGATCCTTTTGAGCCGGAGGTCGTGCTGGTACAAAGCACTGGCATGGCGCAGTGGCTACAAATGACGCTGGCGCAAAAGTTTGGTATTGCGGCGAACATTGCATTCCCGCTGCCCGCCAGCTTTATCTGGGATATGTTTGTGCGGGTATTGCCGGATATCCCAAAAGAAAGCGCTTTCAACAAGCAGAGCATGAGCTGGAAGCTGATGACGCTTATCCCGAACATGCTCGACAATCCGGAATTTACCCTGCTTAACCACTATCTGCAGGAAGACGACAGCAGCCGCAAGCTATTCCAGCTGTCTTCCCGCATTGCCGACCTTTACGATCAGTATCTCGTTTATCGCCCCGGCTGGCTAAGCCGCTGGGAAAAGGGAGAGCTTGTCGACGGTGCGGGAGAGTCTCAGCTCTGGCAGGCTCCGCTGTGGGCGGAGCTTGTTCGCTACACGGCCGAGTTAGGCCAGCCTGAATGGCACCGTGCCAACCTCTATCAGCGTTTCATTAGCGCCCTTGAAAAGAGCGATGTTTGCCCTCCGGGGCTCCCGCCTCGCGTCTTTATTTGCGGTATTTCCGCTTTGCCGCCGGTTTACCTCCAGGCTCTGCAGGCGCTGGGTAAGCATATTGACGTCCACGTGCTGTTTACCAACCCCTGTCGTTACTACTGGGGGGATATCAAAGATCCCGCTTTCCTTGCTCGACTTGTTAGCCGTCGTCGCCGCCTGCATCAGGTCGATCGGGAACAGGCGCTGTTTAAAGATAACGATAAGGCCTTCTCGCTGTTTAATGAACTTGGCGAGCAGGACGTGGGGAATTCCCTGTTAGCCTCCTGGGGGAAGCTAGGACGTGATTACTCTTTCCTGCTTTCCGAGCTGGAACGTTTTGAAGAGGTGGATGTTTTTGTCGATCTGGAACCAGACAATCTCCTGCACGGGCTGCAGCATGACCTGCTGGAACTGAAAGATTCGCAGGTGCTGGGGCTGACGGCGGAGGAGTACGAGCGCAGCGATGGCAAAAGGCTGCTCGATCTTAACGATCGTTCCCTGACGTTCCATGAATGCCACAGCCCGCAGCGGGAAGTTGAGGTCTTGCATGATCAGCTGCTGGCAATGCTGGAAGCTGACCCCGAGCTGACGCCGCGCGATATCATCGTGATGGTGGCAGATATTGATAGCTACAGCCCGTTTATCCAGGCCGTGTTTGGCAGCGCACGGGATGAACGCTGGCTGCCGTTTGCCATTTCTGACCGCCGCGCGCGTCAGGCTCACCCTGCGCTTCAGGCATTTATTTTACTGCTCGGGCTGCCGGAAAGCCGCTTTGCGGCAGAGGATGTGCTGGCGCTGCTGGAAGTCCCCGCGCTGGCGGCGCGCTTCTCTATTGATGAAGAAGGATTGCGCTACCTTCGCAAGTGGGTGAGTGAATCCGGTATACGCTGGGGCATTGATGACGACAACGTTCGTGAACTTGCGCTTCCGGCTACCGGGCAGCATACCTGGCGTTTTGGCCTGACCCGCATGCTGCTTGGCTATGCCATGGAAAGCCAGGCAGGCGTCTGGGATTCAGTACTGCCCTACGATGAGTCCAGCGGCCTGATTGCCGAGCTGGTAGGGCAGCTGGCGGAGCTGCTGATGCAGCTTAACCGCTGGCGCCTGTTGCTCGCCCAGGAGCGCCCGCTGGATGAATGGCTACCGCTGTGCAGAGAAATGCTGAGCAGCTTCTTCTTGCCCGACGGCGAAACGGAAGCGGCGTTGGCGCTGATTGAGCAGCAGTGGCAGGAGATGATTGAGAAAGGAACCGAGGCGGCCTATCAGCAGCCTGTGCCATTAACCCTGCTGCGCGATGAGCTGGCTCAGCGCCTCGATCGGGAGCGTATCAGCCAGCGGTTCCTCGCCGGGCCGGTAAACTTCTGTACGCTGATGCCGATGCGCGCCATTCCATTTAAGGTTGTTTGCCTGCTTGGCATGAATGACGGTGTCTACCCGCGAACGCTTGCGCCACTGGGCTTTGATCTGATGAGCCAGCACCCGCAGCGCGGCGACCGTAGCCGCCGGGACGACGATCGCTACCTGTTCCTGGAGGCGTTAATTTCGGCGCAGAAGCGGCTTTACATCAGCTATATCGGTCGTTCGATTAAGGACAACAGCAGGCGCTACCCTTCGGTGCTGGTGGAGGAGCTGCTGGACTATGTTGCCCGCAGTCATTACCTCCCCGGTGATGCCGAAAGCAATGCCGACGACAGCAGCGAGCAGGTGAGAAAACACCTGGTCACGCTTCACGCCCGCACGCCTTTCGACAGCGGTAACTATCTGGCCGAAGGTGAGCAGCAGAGCTTTGCTCAGGAGTGGCTGCCCGCGGCCAGCGGTCACGGACAGGCTCACGCTCACTTTATTCAACCTCTGGCGGCGGAGCCCAGCGACGAGGTACCCCTTGAGCAGCTACAGCGCTTTTGGCGGCATCCGGTGCGGGCATTTTTCCAGATGCGCCTGGGGATTAACTTCCGCCTGGAAGACACTGAACTGCCGGATGAGGAACCTTTTACCCTCGACGTGCTCGATCGTTTTCAGCTAAACCAGCACCTACTCAATACCCTGGTTCAGCAAGAAGATCCGCATCAGCTGTTTGTGCGTTATCGGGCCGCGGGCGCTCTGCCGTACGGCGCTTTTGGTGAAATCCTTTGGGAAAATCAGCATGATGAAATGAACACTCTGGCTGAAAAGGTGCTGGCTGAGCGGCAAAAAGGGGAGAGTCGTGAGGTTGATCTTCACATCGACGGAACCAGAGTGACGGGCTGGCTGTCGGACGTACAGGAAGATGGGCTGTTACGCTGGCGTCCTTCGGTGCTGAACGTCGCTCACGGAATGCAGCTGTGGATCGAACACCTGGTCTACAGTGCCAGCGGCTATGCTGGCGAAAGCCGAATGTACGGCCGCAAAGATTCACAGTGGCGCTTCCCCGTGATGGAGAGTGACGAAGCGAAGGACTGGCTGTCGCAACTGCTTGAGGGCTATCAAGAAGGGCTTCGTCAGCCGTTGCTGCTGCTGCATAACAGCGGTGGTGCATGGATAAAAGCCTGTTATGACCCGCGAAATAATGCCATTTTATGGGATGAGGAGACGCAGCAAAAAGCCCGTACGAAGCTGCTTGCTGCCTGGGAAGGAAACCATATGGTTGAAGGGGAAGGCGCTGATATTTGGCTGCAACGTTTATACCGTACCCTTGATGCCGGGTACTACGAAGCGATTATTAGAGAGGCCGAGCACTACCTGCTTCCTCTGTTCCGATTCAACCAATCCTGAACAAGGATTGTATAAAAATTGCACAGCCCGGTGAGTTCCATTATGATGCGGTTTCTTGCTCAGGGCTGGCGAAGTATAACAACGGCGTTCAACGGATAGCTTCGAAAAGTTGTTAATGATGAGTAAGTTAGTGAATACGAGGTTTGTGAATGCCTAAATGTAGCACCTGGTTTACCGCGCTTTTCTTGTTCGTTGCTCTTTGGGCACCTTTCAGTCAGGCAGATAACGGATGGCAACCGATTCAGGACACCATCCGTAAAAGTGAAAAAGATCCTCGTCAGTATCAGGCTATTCGTTTAGATAACGGGATGACCGTGCTGTTGGTTTCCGATCCGCAGGCGGTGAAGTCGCTCTCTGCGCTGGTGGTGCCCGTCGGCTCGCTGGAAGATCCTGACGCACATCTCGGGCTTGCTCATTTCCTCGAACACATGACGCTGATGGGCTCCAAAAAATATCCGGATCCGGATAGCCTGTCCGAGTACCTCAAAAAACACGGCGGCAGCCACAACGCCAGTACTGCTACCTACCGCACCGCATTTTATCTCGAAGTGGAAAACGATGCGCTTGACGGCGCCGTAGACCGCCTTGCTGACGCCATTGCAGAACCTAACCTTGCGGCACAATACGCCGAGCGTGAACGTAACGCGGTCAATGCCGAGCTGACGATGGCCCGCGCGCGTGACGGGATGCGCATGGCGCAGGTCAGCGCCGAAACGATCAACCCAGCTCACCCAGGTTCTCGCTTCTCCGGCGGTAATCTTGAAACCCTGCGGGATAAACCCGGCAGTAAACTGCTTGATGCGCTGGTGGCGTTCAGGAATAAATACTATTCCGCAAACCTGATGAAAGCCGTTATCTACAGCAACAAGCCTTTGCCTGAACTGGCGAAGATTGCCGCTGAAACCTACGGCCGCGTGCCCAATAAAAACATCGAAAAACCGGTTATTGACGTGCCGGTGGTGACTGACGCGCAAAAAGGGATTTTTATCCACTATGTGCCGGTGATGCCGCGCAAGGTGGTTCGCGTTGAGTTTCACATTGATAACAATAGTGATAAGTTCCGCAGCAAAACCGATGAGCTTATCGGCTACCTGATTGGCAACCGCAGCCACGATACGCTGTCAGACTGGCTGCAAAAGCAGGGACTTGCCGAGAGCGTGCGGGCAGATTCTGACCCAATGGTCACCGGCAATAGCGGCGTCTTTGCGATTTCCGTGTCGTTGACGGATAAAGGTCTCGCCAACCGCGACCAGGTGGTTGCTGCGGTATTCAGCTACCTCAACCAGCTGCGTGCTAAGGGCATCGACAAGCGCTATTTTGACGAACTGGCTCACGTGCTGGATCTCGATTTCCGCTACCCGTCCATCACCCGGGATATGGACTATATCGAATGGCTGGCCGATACCATGCTGCGCGTCCCGGTCGTCCATACTCTGGATGTCGCTAACATTGCCGACCAGTACGACCCAGAAGCCATCAAGGCACGATTGGACATGATGACGCCGCAAAATGCTCGCGTGTGGTTTATCAGTCCCCAGGAGCCGCACAATAAAACGGCCTATTTTGTCGATGCACCTTATGAAGTAGACAAAATTCCTGCGCAGACCTTTGCAGACTGGCAGCAGAAGGCGGATGCCATCAAGCTTGAGCTGCCTCAGCTGAACCCCTACATTCCAGATGACTTCACGCTTTATAAGCCGGAGAAGCAGTACGAGCATCCCGAGCTGCTGATGCACGAGCCGGATCTGCGCGTGGTGTATATGCCGAGCCGCTATTTTGGCAACGAGCCAAAAGCCGACGTGACCCTTGTACTGCGAAATCCGCAGGTGATGAACAGCGCGAAGAATCAGGTGTTGTTTGCTATCAACGACTATCTGGCGGGGATCGCGCTTGACGAGCTGAGCAATCAGGCGTCGGTAGGGGGCATCAGCTTTTCTTCAAATGCCAATAGCGGATTGATGATCAACGCTAACGGCTATACTCAGCGCCTGCCGCAGCTGTTTGAGGCGCTGCTGAAGGGCTACTTTAGCTACACGCCAACCCAGGAACAGCTGGATCAGGCGAAGTCCTGGTATGCGCAGATGATGGACTCGGCGGAAAAAGGCAAAGCCTTTGAACAGGCGATTTCACCGGTGCAGATGGTTTCGCAGGTCCCTTACTTTGAGCGCAGTACCCGCCGTGCGCTGCTGCCTGAGTTGACGCTGAAAGACGTGCTTGATTACCGTGCACGGCTGAAAACCAACTCTCGCCCTGAGTTTATGGTCATCGGCAACATGTCTCCGGAACAGACCAAACGGCTGGCGGAAAACGTAAAAGCACAGCTGGCACCGAAGGGGAATGAATGGTGCCGTAATAACGATGTGCTTATCGATAAAAAACATCTGGCGGTGTTTAAAAAGGCCGGGAGCAGCACGGACTCAGCGCTGGCGGCGGTGTATGTACCAAAAGGCTATAGTGAAGCGGCCAGCACGGCGTATGGCTCAATGCTGGGGCAAATCGTTCAGCCATGGTTCTATAATCAGCTGAGAACGCAGGAACAGCTTGGCTACGCGGTCTTTGCTTTCCCAATGTCCATTGGCCGCCAGTGGGGCGTGGGGTTCCTGCTGCAAAGCAGCGATAAGCAGCCTGCCTATTTGTATCAGCGATTTAAGGCGTTTTATCCGGTGATTGAGAAAAAGCTGCGCGGCATGAGCGACGCCGAGTTTGCCCAAATCCAGCAGGGGATGATTGCCCAGATGCAGCAGGCTCCGCAAACCCTTGCGGAAGAGGCAGCTCAGCTGAGCAAAGATTTCGATCGCCGAAACATGGCGTTTGATTCCCGTGATAAAGTGATCGCCGAAATTAAGAAATTAACGCCGCAGAAGCTGGCTGATTTCTTCCATCAGGCGGTGATAGCTCCCCAGGGAATGGCGGTGCTGTCACAAATTTCCGGCAGCCATAACGGCAAAGCAGACTATGCGGCACCAAAAGGGTGGAAAACCTGGGAGGGGGCACGCAGTCTGCAGCAGACGTTACCACTAGTAAGCGAGAAATAATGACCGATGTAACCGCGCAGCCCCTTGACCCTTTAAGTTTGCCGCTGTTCGGCGAACGGTTGATAGAAGCCTCCGCGGGTACCGGTAAAACCTTTACCATCGCCGCGCTTTACCTGCGGCTGCTGCTAGGATTGGGGGAGGAGAATGCTTTTCCTCGCCCGCTCGGCGTAGAAGAGCTGCTGGTAGTGACCTTTACCGAAGCGGCCACGGAAGAACTCCGTGGCCGTATCCGGGCAAATATCCACGAACTGCGTATTGCCTGCATTCGTAACCGCAGCAAAAATCAACTAATCCAGAACCTGCTTGCCCAGATTGCGGACAAGCAGCTCGCTGCCCGCACCCTGCTGTTAGCCGAGCAGCAAATGGATGAGGCCGCTATCTTCACGATCCACGGCTTTTGCCAGCGTATGCTTAGCCTCAATGCTTTCGAGTCCGGCATGCTGTTTGAACAGCAGCTTCTCGAAGATGAGTCCGTGCTGCGCCGCCACGCCTGCGCAGACTTCTGGCGCCGTCACTGCTACCCGCTGCCAAAGCCGGTTGCTCAGGCGATGAGCGAGGAGTGGTCAGGGCCGGAAGCGCTCCTGCGGGACATCAATAGCTGGCTTCAGGGCGAGCAGCCGCAGCTTAAACAGCCGCCTGCCGACGACGAAACGCTGCTGGCCCGCCATGAAAAGATAATCGCCGCTATCGACGGGGTAAAAGCTCAGTGGCAAGCGGCAGCGGGAGATCTGGCGAGCCTGATTAGCGATTCCGGCGTGGATAAGCGCAGCTACAGCAGCAAAAATCTACCGAACTGGCTGGAGATTGTGGGCCAGTGGGCGCAGCTGGAGACCACCTGCTATCAGCTCCCTGACGCACTGGCTAATTTTGCACAAAGCACGCTGGAAGAGAAAACGAAGAAAGGTGAGGTGCCCCGGCACAGCCTGTTCCGCGCCATCGACGTCCTGCTTGCTGAGCCGCTGACGCTGCGTGACCTGGTGATAGCCAGAGCGATGGCCGAAATTCGCTACATTGTGCAGCAGGAAAAGCGTCGCCGGGGGGAGCTTGGCTTTGACGATATGCTGAGCCGGCTCGATGAATCTTTGCATCAGCCCGGTGGCGATACTTTAGCTGCGGCAATCCGTGGGCGTTTTCCGGTCGCGATGATCGATGAGTTCCAGGATACCGATCCGCAGCAATACCGTATCTTCCGCCGACTGTATATCAAGCAGGCAGAAACCGCGCTGCTGCTGATTGGCGACCCGAAGCAGGCGATTTATGCCTTCCGCGGCGCTGATATTTTTACCTACATGAAAGCCCGCCATGAGGTGAGCGCCCACTACACGTTGGACACTAACTGGCGCTCGGCTCCTTCTATGATCCACGGCGTAAACACGCTGTTCCAGCAGGTCGAAAACCCGTTCTTATTCCGACAGATACCGTTTCTGCCGGTCAAGTCCGCGCCGCGCAACGGAAGCCTGCGCTTTACCGTCCGTGGTGAAAGCCAGTCGGCGGTGAAAATGTGGCTCCAGCCGGGTGAGGGCGTGGGTGTAAGTGATTACCAACAAGCTATGGCAACGCAGTGCGCCCGGCAAATTCGCGACTGGTTAACGGCCGGGCAGCGGGGGGATGCGCTGCTTTGGCAGGGAGATGACTCCCGCCCGCTGAGGGCGTCGGATATGACGATTCTGGTGCGCAGCCGGGGCGAGGCGGCCATCGTGCGTGATGCGCTTGGTGCACTCAATATTCCTTCGGTGTATCTCTCAAACCGTGATTCGGTGTTTGCAACCGTTGAAGCGCGCGAGCTGCTGTGGCTGCTGCAGGCGGTATTAACGCCTGAAATAGAAACCGCCATGCGCAGCGCCATTGCGACAGGTATGCTGGGGCTGGATGCGCTAACGATTGAAGCGCTGAACAAAAATGAGCTGGCCTGGGATAACCTGGTTGAAGAGTTTTTCGGTTACCGAGAGCAGTGGCTAAAGCGCGGCGTAATGCCGATGCTAAGAGCCTTGATCGGCGCACGAAGTATTGCTGAGAACCTGCTGGCCACGCCGGGCGGAGAACGCCGTTTGACGGATATTCTGCACATCAGCGAGCTTCTGCAGGAAGCCTCGGCAGAAATGGAAAGTGAGCACGCGCTGGTACGCTGGCTGGCGCAGCGTATTGCCGAGCCGGACAGCAACGCCTCCAGCCAGCAGCTGCGGCTGGAAAGCGATAAACATCTGGTGCAGGTGGTGACCATCCACAAATCCAAAGGGCTGGAGTACCCGCTGGTCTGGCTGCCGTTCGTGGCCAACTACCGCCCGCAGAGCAGCGGCTTGTATCACGACCGTACCACTTTTACCTCACTGCTGGATTTAAGCAACGATGCGGAAAGCCTGGGCCTTGCCGAAGAAGAACGCCTGGCTGAGGATCTCCGGTTGCTGTATGTGGCGCTGACCCGCTCCGTCTGGCACTGCAGCCTGGGCGTTGCGCCGCTGTTTCGGGGTTCCCGGGCAAAAAAAGGCAGCAGCGATTTGCACCTCAGCGCGCTGGGCTATTTGCTGCAAAAAGGGGAAGCGCTTGATGCCGAAGGGCTGCGCCAGACGCTGGGCGACCTCAAAAGCGAAGCCATTGACGTTGAAACGCTGCCGCCTGGGGACGATGCTCCGTGGCAGCCGGTCTCCAGCGCGTTGCCTGAGCTTGCCGCTCGCCAGCTTAAACGGCGAATTGCCGATAGCTGGCGCGTCACCAGCTACTCCGGGCTGCAGCAGCACGGCAGCATTCGGGTGCTGGATTTGGTGCCGCGTCTTGACGTGGACGCTGTAGGGGAAGCGCCGGAGCAGAGTGAGCCGTCACTTACGCCGCATACATTCCCGCGCGGGGCTTCACCGGGTACGTTCCTGCACAGCCTGTTTGAAGAGGTTGATTTTACACAGCCGGTCGATAGCGAAAAAACAGCGCAGCAGCTGCTTGCCAACGGTTTTGGCAGCGAATGGTGCCCGGTGGTTAGCCGCTGGCTGGAAGAGGTGCTAGCTGCGCCACTCAATAACACCGGGGTTGCCCTGAATCTGCTTCCACCAAAGGAAACGCAGGTTGAGCTGGAGTTTTATTTACCTATCGAGAGTGAGCTGCAGGCTCCGGCCCTGGACGCGTTGATTCGCCGCTACGATGCGCTCTCCGCCGGTTGCCCGCCTTTGGACTTCCGTCAGGTGAAGGGAATGCTGAAGGGGTTTATCGACCTGGTATTCCGCTGGGAAGGGCGTTATTACCTGCTGGATTATAAATCTAACTGGCTGGGCGAAGACAGTAGCGCCTACACCCAACAGGCCATGGCTCAGGCTATGCAGTCCCACCGCTATGACCTGCAGTACCAGCTTTATACGCTGGCGCTGCATCGATACCTGCGCCATCGCATGGCCGGTTATGACTACCAGCAGCACTTTGGCGGGGTGATTTATCTGTTCCTGCGCGGCGTCGAGCAGGGCAAGCCTGAGCAGGGTATTTTTTCTACTCGCCCCGACATCAAGCTGATTGATGCAATGGACGCGCTCTTTGCCGGGACCGCAGAGGAGATGGGCCAGTGAGCATGTCACAGTTACTCAACCAGGCGGTGATGCTGAAAGCCCTCAGGCCGCTGGACTCGCAGTTTGCCATGATGGTAGCAAACGATGCGCAGCCCGCCGTGATGCTGGCCGCCGCGCTGCTTAGCCACGAGTCAGGGGAAGGGCACGTGTGCCTGCCGCTTGAGCGGATAACGCCTGCCTTTGTCTTCGCGGGCAAACACCCGGAGCTGGTGGCTCAGCTGTTTGCTGAGGCAGAGCCCGCGCAGGGCTGGGAAAGTGCATTATTGGCCTCTCATTCGGTGAGTTCGAACGATGAAGCCACGCCGTTAAAACTGATCGACAGCCGCCTGTACCTCAACCGCATGTGGAGTAACGAGCTGCGGGTAGCCGCCTTTTTTGGCGAGCATAATCAGCCTGTCGCGGTAGATGAAGCTCGACTTCGGGATAGCCTCGACGCGCTGTTTGGCACCGGTCAGCAGACGGACTGGCAGAAGGTGGCCGCGGCGGTCGCGCTGACTCGCCGTATCTCGGTTATTTCCGGCGGCCCGGGTACCGGTAAAACCACGACGGTGGCAAAGCTGCTGGCCGCGCTGGTTCAGCTTTCCGAGGGGCAGCCACTGCGCATTCAGCTTGCAGCCCCTACGGGCAAGGCCGCTGCGCGCTTAACAGAGTCATTAGGAAGCGCGCTGCGCCAGCTGCCGCTGAGCGACGATCAGAAAAAGCGCCTGCCGAATGAAGCCTCGACGTTACACCGTCTTTTAGGGGCTCAGCCGAACAGCCAGCGCCTGCGTCACCACGCCGGTAACCCCCTTCACCTCGACGTGCTGGTGGTGGATGAGGCGTCGATGGTGGACTTACCGATGATGTCCCGGCTCATTGATGCTTTGCCGGAACGGGCGAGGGCTATCTTCCTCGGAGACAGGGATCAGCTGGCGTCAGTGGAAGCCGGGGCGGTACTGGGCGATATTTGCCATTACGTAAATGAAGGCTATTCGACGCAGCGTGCGGAG
>DWAA01000028.1:0-39359 GCA_018237865.1 Styx infernalis | reverse complement strand
GGGTTCCCAGCTGCTGAGCAAAGTAGCTGACGCGCAGCTCTTCTATCATCCAGCGGATCTCCTGCACCTCTTCATTCTCGCGGCTGGCCGGCGGCAGTTTGTTCAGCCACTGCTGCCATGCCTGCTGTACGCTTTCCACTTTCAGCATTTGCGCGCGGTCGCGGTGCGGGTCGATAGCCATTTTTTCCAGCCGCTTCTCGATAGCCTGCAGATAACGCAGCGTATCGCCGAGGCGCTTATAGCCGTTACCGGTTACAAAACCACGGTAAACCAGGCCGCTCATCTGCGCCTTAACGTCAGACAGACCGAGCGCCATGGTCATATCCACGCGCCCTTTCAGCCGCTTGTTGATGTTGAAGACCGCCGTAAGGATCTGCTCGACCTGCTTAGCAATCTCAACCACCGTATCATTCAGCTCTGCGCGCACTTTTTCATGCAGCGCAGCAAATTCTTCTTCGCGCCAGACCGGCCCGCCGTTTTGCGCGATCAGCTTATCAATGCCGCAGGAAATACAGTCGTCGATAAGCTCCAGAACTTTGCCGTACGGGTTAAAGTAGAGACCAAGCTTGGCTTTGTTCGGCAGCTTTTCATGCAGATATTTCACCGGTGACGGAATATTGAGCAGCAGCAGGCGGCGCAGCCCGCGCCACATCGCCTGCTGCTGTTCGAGCGGATTATCGAACAGCTTAATCGCCACGCTCTCTTTTTCATCCACCAGCGCCGGGAAGGCCTTCATCCGGTAGTTGCCGCGCTTCTGCTCATAGCTCTCAGGCAGCGAGCCAAAGCTCCAGATGTGCAGCCCGCTCTGCTCGATGCCGTCATCCGCCACGGCGGAGAGCGTCTGCTGAACTTTGTCTTTCAGGCCGCCCTTTAGCTCGCTGAGGTTTTTGCCCTCTTTCAGCTTCTTATTGTGCTCATCCACCACGCGGAACGTCATTTTCAGGTGATCGGGAACCTGATCCCAGTGCCAGTCTTCCCGGTCAATGGTCACGCCCGCCATACGGCGGAATTCACGTTCCAGGCTGTCGAGCAGCGGGAGTTCCAGCGGCGTAGCCCGGCCTAAAAATGCTTCCGCATAGTTAGGGGCCGGGACAAAGTTACGGCGCACCGGCTTAGGCAGCGACTTAATCAGGGCAATAATCAGCTCGCGGCGCACGCCCGGGATCTGCCACTCAAAACCGGCTTCTTCAACCTGGTTTAGCAGCGGCAGCGGAATATGTACCGTTACGCCGTCGGCGTCCGCCCCTGGCTCAAACTGGTAGGTCAGGCGCAGCTTCAGGTTGCCCTGATGCCAGAAGTTCGGGTAGTCCAGCTTGCTGACCTGCTCCGCACCTTCCCTGATCAGCATATTTTTTTCAAAATTAAGCAAATCCGGCGTTTCGCGGCTGGCCTTTTTCCACCAGCTGTCGAAGTGGCGTGCTGAAATTACCTCGTGGGAGATGCGCTGGTCATAAAACTCAAACAGCGTTTCGTCGTCGACCAGAATGTCGCGGCGGCGGGACTTATGCTCGAGATCTTCGATTTCCGCCCGCAGCTTGAGGTTGTCGCGGAAGAAAGCGTGGCGCGTTTGCCAGTCGCCCTCCACCAGCGCATGGCGGATAAACAGCTCGCGGCACAGCGCCGGATCGATGTCGCTGTAGTTCACCTTACGCGCCGCCACAATCGGCAGGCCATAAAGGGTGACCTTTTCCTGCGCCATTACCGCGCCCTGGGCTTTCTCCCAGTGCGGTTCGCTGTACGATCGTTTAATCAGGTGCTGCGCCAGCGGCTCAATCCATTCCGGATCGATACGGGCAGCGATGCGCCCCCACAGGCGGCTGGTTTCCACCAGCTCGGCCACCATCGTCCACTTCGGCGGCTTTTTAAATAGGCCGGAGCCTGGGAAGATGGAGAAACGAGCGTTACGCGCCCCGGTATACTCCTGCTTTTCCGTGTCTTTCTGCCCGATGTGGGACAAGAGTCCGGTTAGCAGCGCCGAGTGCACCGAGCGGAAGTCGCCGGGTTCGCTGTTCACCGGCAGGCCAAGCTCTTTCACCACCTGGCGCAGCTGGGTATAGATATCCTGCCATTCGCGAACGCGCAGATAGTTAAGGAAATCCAGCTTGCACTGGCGGCGGAACTGATTCGAAGAGAGCGCCTTTTGCTGCTCGCCGAGGTAGTTCCACAGGTTCACGAAAGCCAGGAAATCCGACTCTTTATCGTGGAATCGGCGGTGCTTCTCATCCGATGCCTGCTGTTTGTCCATCGGGCGCTCGCGCGGATCCTGAATAGACAGCGCGGAGGTAATGATCATCACCTCACGCACGCAGCCAAATTTCTGTGCTTCCAGCACCATTTTGGCGAGGCGCGGATCCACCGGCAGCTGTGAAAGCTGGCGGCCGGATGGCGTCAGTTTATAAACGCTGTGATCTTCATCGCTGGTAATCGCGCCCAGCTCTTCCAGCAGGCGTACGCCATCCTGGATATTGCGCTTGTCCGGCGCTTCAACGAACGGAAACGCCTGAATATCCCCCAGCCCCAGCGCCGTCATCTGCAAAATAACCGACGCGAGGTTGGTACGCAGAATCTCCGGGTCGGTAAACTCAGGGCGCGACAGGAAGTCGTCCTCGGAGTAAAGACGAATACAGATCCCTTCCGATACGCGACCGCAGCGACCTTTACGCTGGTTTGCCGAAGCCTGTGATACCGGCTCAATCGGCAAGCGCTGGACTTTGGTGCGGTAGCTGTAGCGGCTAATTCGCGCCGTGCCCGGATCAATAACGTACTTAATACCCGGCACCGTCAGCGAGGTTTCCGCGACGTTGGTTGCCAGCACAATGCGCCGCCCGACGTGGGCCTGGAAAACGCGGTTTTGCTCGCTGTTGGACAGGCGAGCATAGAGCGGCAGAATCTCCGTATGCGGCAAATTAAGCCTGGTCAGCGCGTCTGCAGTATCACGAATTTCCCGCTCGCCGCTCATGAATATAAGGATATCGCCTGCGCTTTCATGACCTAGCTCGTCAACGGCATCGAAAATCGCCTGCAGTTGGTCGCGGTCGGTGTCGTCGTTGTCTTCGACCATCGGGCGATAGCGTACTTCCACCGGATAGGTGCGGCCTGAAACTTCAATAATGGGCGCGTTATTGAAGTGGCGCGAGAAGCGCTCCGGGTCAATGGTCGCCGAGGTGATAATAATCTTAAGATCGGGACGCTTCGGCAGCAGTTCTCGAAGGTAACCAAGCAGGAAATCGATGTTCAGACTGCGTTCGTGGGCTTCATCGATGATGAGGGTGTCGTACTGCATCAGCAGCCTGTCCTGCTGAATTTCCGCCAGCAGGATCCCGTCCGTCATCAGCTTGACCATGGTGTTATCGCTGACATGGTCGGAGAAACGCACCTTATAGCCCACGCAGCCGCCGGGTTCGGTTTGCAATTCTTCCGCAATACGGTTCGCCACGGTGCGCGCCGCCAGGCGGCGAGGCTGCGTGTGGCCAATCAGCCCTTTAATCCCGCGCCCCAGCTCCATACAAATCTTCGGTAACTGGGTGGTTTTTCCTGAGCCCGTTTCGCCCGCCACAATCACCACCTGGTTTTCGCGTACGGCGTTCAGGATGTCCTGTTTCTTCTGGCTGACGGGCAGGTTTTCGGGGTAGGTAATCGCCGGGCGCGCGGCTTCGCGCAGCAGCACTTTGCCCGCTGCGGCGTCTATTTCTGCGGCCAGGGTGTCGAACAGTGCCTGCTGTGAATCAGCATTTTTAATTTTCTTCGCGCCGTGAAGACGGCGTGAAAAACGTTGTCTGTCGCGGAGCATCAGCCCGTCAAGACGGGCAAACAAAGAGGACAGCGAGGGTTTAGTCATTTCCATTTTATCTATCGTTATTTCGCTACCGGGCACAGCCGGATAAGTCACGGCGTTGATTTCCGCTATTTTACCACACCCCGATTTTTAGCGCCTTGTTCAATAAATTCGAATATAGGGTTCGATATATTGCGCTATCACTGTAATCGGATTGTTAATACAGTAAGTCCAAGCGAACGGGCACATTGTCCGACTGACCAAACACTAAGGAATCACCCCATGAGCAAAGTATTAGTTCTGAAATCCAGCATCCTGGCAGGTTACTCTCAGTCCAACCAGCTGTCCGACTATTTTGTTGAACAATGGCGTGAAAAGCACAGCGCTGACGAAATCACCGTTCGTGACCTGGCTGCAAACCCAATTCCGGTACTGGATGGTGAACTGGTCGGTGCTCTGCGCCCTTCCGATGCGGCCCTGACGCCACGCCAGCAGGAAGCTCTGGCGCTGTCTGATGAGCTTATTGCCGAACTGAAAGCGCACGATGTGATTGTGTTCAACGCGCCGATGTACAACTTCAACATCCCTACCCAGTTGAAAAACTATTTCGACCTGGTTGCTCGCGCTGGCGTCACCTTCCGCTACACCGAGAAAGGCCCTGAAGGCCTGGTGACCGGCAAGCGTGCCCTGGTTGTGACCAGCCGTGGCGGCATCCACAAGGACACCCCGACCGATCTGCTGGTGCCCTACCTGAACGTGTTCCTGGGCTTCATCGGCATCACCGACGTGAACTACGTGTTTGCTGAAGGTTTTGGCTACGGCCCGGAAGTGGCAGCGAAAGCGCAGACTGACGCTAAAGCCGCTATCGACAGCATCGTTGCTGCATAAGATGTATTCCCTCTCCCCGCCGGGGAGAGGGACATATTAACGCTTAGGCTGGTGCAAATCCTCGAACACCAGGCGTTTACGCCCCGCCTCCACTTCTCGTAGCGGCTCCACCTGATGCATTGTCTGCTGGCAGCGAATCACCAAATCCTGATACTCCTGCGTCCCCTGCTTTTTCCAGGCCAGCTCTTCCGGTCTTAACTCACGAATCGCCTTCGCCGGGCTGCCGATAATCATCGTATTCGCCGGAAACTGATCTTTGCCCTTCACAAAGGCCGCCGCGCCGACAATCGAGTTCTCGCCAATGTGCGCCCCGTCCAGAATGACCGCATTCATGCCAATCAGCGCATTTGTGCCAATGCGGCAGCCGTGAAGAATAGCGCCGTGGCCGATATGACCATCCTGCTCGACCACGGTATCTTGCTCAGGAAACCCATGCATCACGCAGTTATCCTGCACGTTGGCGCCGTCTTCAACGATAATGCGCCCAAAGTCGCCGCGCAGGCTGGCGTTAGGGCCGATGTAAACGCGATGGCCCAGGATAACGTCGCCAATCAGCACCGCCGTGGGATGCACGTAGCTGTCTTCCGGGACGACCGGCGCCAGGCCATCAATCTGGTAAATGGACATACGGGCTCCTTAATTCAGGTTATGAGTCCACCGAATCGCTTCTGGTAGCCGCTCACCGGGGCAGGCAAATCGCCCACCGAGGTTTCTCCCAGCCCGCTGACGTAAGCCAGCGACCCGGCAGCCACCCGCTGATAGATATTGATGCACAGCTGGCGGGCGCTCTGCCCCAGCCAGTGCGGCGGCAGCAGTTCATCCGGCAGCAGCGGATCTTTCAGCACAACACGACGGTAGAAATGGATCAGCAGCAGCTGAATATGGAAACAGCGCTGCGGCGTCAGTTCGTCGCTTACCACCTCGCGCAGCAGCGGCAGCAGCGGGCGGAAGGAGTTGATAAATTCGGCATAGCGTTCGTTTTTATCCGTCAGCAGCCAGCACTCTTCCACGCGGGACTTCAGCGCCGCGCGTGACGTTTGCAGCGGGGATTCGGCCTCAAAACAGATAACCTGTTCGGCAACGCCCGCCTCGTGCAGCAGGCTTTGAATATCCGCGAGATTTTGCGAAGGAGAAGCCATCAGGTTTGGCGCCAGCGCCCCAAAGCCTTGCCAGATGAGCTGTTTTTTTACCTGCTGCAGCGTAGTTTTCTCCAGGCCTTCAGAAAGCAGCAGCAGCCACTTTCCTTCCCAGGCGGGCTGCCCGGCGCGGTAAATTTTCGACTCTGCGCGGCGAGACATTCTCTGGCCCATGTCGGTCAGGCGATAAAAGCTGCGCCGCCCCACCCGCTCCACATCGAGCCAGCCTTCTTTATTAAGGCGAAAAAGCGACGTTCGGACAAAGCGCTCGCCAAATCCCAAAGGCTCCAGCATCGCCGCCAGGCTGCCCAGCCAGATCTCGCCGCCGCGATGGGCAAGCGCGTCGCCGTATAAAGAAACAATCAGCGAGGTGCCGCTGATGGGCACCGCGCTGACGGCCTGCTGAATAAACTGATCGAGTTTGCTGCTCATCCTGCCTCATTGCCGCTATGGGAATTCCTGTGAAAAAACATAGCATAATAAAGCCAGAGCGCCTCACTGAATTAGCAATTATGATTCAAAATAATCCCCAACAGGCATTAGCACGTAGCGCTTAATTCATCGTGCTGATGGTGCAAGACGGCGGCTTATTGGCTCAAACTCAGCCGTGGCATGACGCGGTAAAGTATCCGGCTTATGCTCATCAATCGCTTTCCAGTATGACCAGGGCACTTTGCTTTTCCCCAGTTCGTAATCCATGCCGTCCCAGGCGTCTTCACGGAAGCTGTAGAACGCCCAGTGGGCCTGCGTTTTATCCAGCGTGCTGAGCACATCCTCAAGATATTGACGGCATCCGGCAAGCTGTCGCATACAGCCGAATTCCCCAGCTACCATGCGGTTCTCCGCAATCCCGCGCTGCTTAGCCCACCAGAACGGCTGCTGCAGATAAGCGGTAACGCGTTCAGCGTTCCATTTTTCCTGTTTGCCGCCAAAAGGTACGACGCCGGGATATTGATAAGGCTTAAGGCGTTTAAGGTTGGGTGCGCTGGTTGCATCATAGGGTTCGTACATGTGGAAGCTGTAAAGCACGCGGCTGTCGCTAAGCGCTGAAGGCCAGTAGCTGAAGCTGTCGGCGGCGGCATACCAGCCGCTATCAACCATCACGGGGGTCGTCTTATCGACTTCGCGTATCGCTTTAATCACGGTTTGATAGAATTCAGGCAGATCTCTTGCGGTACCCTGATGTGCTTTGTACCAGGCCTTCATTTCCTCCGCTGAGGCATGCTCCGGCAGCCCCGCTCGCTTCTCGGGCGCGGGCTCGTTGATCAGATTGTACGCGGCAACCGCCGGGTTATCTTTAAGCTGCGCGGCCAGGTCGCGCCAGAACTGCGCGCTTTGCTGCCAGTAGCGTTTGTCCTGCCACAGCCGGTCGTCAAACCGGCCATCATTGTTCTGCGCCCAGCGCATACCCGGCAGAGAAAGCGGCGTAATCACCACCTTAAGCCCGGCGGCATGGGCGCGAGCCAGCGTATCTTTGAGCGTTTGCAGATCCTGCTTCATCAGCCCCTGATAGTTGTCGGCATTGCCCAGCAAAAAATCACGCTGCTCCGGCTGCCATTTGTCCCATGAAAGCCTTACCCAGGAAGCGCCGTATCCCTTGAGGGTAGAAAAATAGGCCTGGTCAGGCGGCAGGCGATTAAAGCTGTTGCCGCCGTGCTGCGGCGTGTTCCAAAACGCGATGCCGTCAGCGGCAAACGATGAAGCGGAGATCAGGGCCAGCCCCATCAGAAGTGCTTTGAATTTCATGGCAAATGCCTCAGTAACAAAAGAGACTGCAGTATTGCCGGTTAGCAAAGAGGAATTGTCAGAGGAATGTCAGAATAGCGCCGCGAGCGTTAATTTTGCAGCGTCGCCAGCGGCCCGACAAGGCGATGTTCGATTCTCACCGTTACGCTTCCCCGGTTCTCCGCGCTCACTACGGCAGCCGTCGCCCATACGTTGTCGGGTGGCTGAGTAGGCCAGGCAGCCAGCGCCAGTTTATCGCTCCGGGCCCACCAAATCTGGTTGTAGTCTGTGCGGTCAAGCAACGTCTGCTCAAGCCACGGCTCGGGGCACGAGGGAGCAACCTGCGGTGCATTAAGCGTTATGGCGCGATCGTGAAGCTGGATCCGGCTCAGTCCGCCAATACCCTGTAGCGCCAGAGGCTGCTGCCATTGCTGACCGCCGCCTGAGACGGTCAGCAAATAGACTCCCTCACTCAGCGGCTGGTTAAATTCCTCGCTCTCAACGCGAAATTCATTTTCCGCTTCGTACTGTACCGGCGCGATGGAAAATGCCTCGTTGCCGTTGGGGAGCACCAGCGAAACCTTCAGATCGTGGCGGAGGCTTTTACCGCTCAGGGTAATGCGATAAATGCGATTAAGCGGCATATCCCGCTGCATCAACGTTAACGTTGTATCGTCCAACCACTCAGGAGCCGCAGGAGGTAGATCTTTGCCGCATTGCTTGCTGACCAGCGCGTTAAGCGCCTCATTCCACGCCGTGCGCTGCGCTTCGCTGTTTAACTGCGGCCAGACGTTAATTAACTGGCTATTGGCGAGATCGCTGCGCTGGTTAAACAGCTGATGATAAACCGGCTCCAGCGGCGTTTGCGGCAGCGTCGCGGCGGAGCAAAAGAGCGGGACGCTCAGGAGGGCCAGCAGGGCATGTTTCATCACGGTAGCTCCAGCCGGTAGCCAATACCGCGCACGCTCGCGATGGGTAATCCGGGCAGCTTTTGCCGCAGCTGTAGAACATGCGTATCGACGGTACGGGTCGAAGGAAAATGTTGGTAGCCCCAGACCTGATTTAACAGCTCATCGCGGGTAAACACGCGCCCGGCCATTTGCATCAGCATAGCCAGCAGCGCAAACTCTGTTGCCGTCAGCGCGACCTCTTTTTGCTGCCAGTTTGCCACCTGTCGTGCCGGAAGCAGGCTCAGCTCACCGCAAACCAGCAGGCCGTCCCCTAACGGGCGAAGCTGGGCCCGGATCCGCGCCAGCAGCTCAACATGGGCAAACGGTTTACTGAGGTAGTCCCGCGCCCCGGCCTCGAGTCCCGCCACCCGCTCTTCAACGCTCACTTTGGCCGTCAAAACGATCACCGGCAGGGCTTTCTTCGCCAGCCATTGCGGCAACAGCAGCAGGCTGTCCCCTTCAGGAAGCTGGCGATCGAGGATGACTAAATCGGCCTGGTACCAATGCTCAAGAACACATTCACTGCTGCGCAACCAGCGGCAGACAAACCCTTCCTGCTGCAGAAACGCCGCCAGCCCTTCGCCCAGCGCAATATCGTCTTCAATTAACAATAAAAAATGCGCTTTATTCGGGGTCATAAGGCAGCTCCAGGGTAAAAGTGGTTGGCGCAGCGCTGAACGTCAGCCTGCCGTTGAGGCGACGAGAAACGCGCTGAACAATGGTTAACCCAAGACCAAGGCTGCTGTCTGACCAGCGCAGGCGATGAGTCTTCAGCAGAGGATTCTGGCTTATCATCCCGCTATCGCTCACCTGAAAAATAAGGTGAGTTTTGTTTTTGCAGACCGTCAGATGAACGGGAGGCGCGCCGTGACGAAGCGCATTATCCAGTAAATTCGTCAGGCAAAGGCTGCTCCAGTAGAGCGCGACGCCGACGGTGATGTTCTCTCCCAGGCAATACGTTACCCCGTCTCTGTTGGCACAAAGATGATCGAGCCAGTCGCTGAGCAGTACCTGCACCGGGGCTTCCAGCGCTTCCCGCTGGTGCTCTGCGATGAGGTAATGTTTGCTGGTTTCCGCCATCTGACGCATGCGCTGCAGCGTGTCGGCAAGCGCGACAAAATTAAGCTGCGCACCTTCGGGCAACTGGTCAAAGTCACGGCGAAAATGCTCGACGACGTTACTCAGTTGGGCAATGGGGGTACGCAGCTCGTGCGTCAGCATTTGCGTGATAAATCGCTGCCGTTCGCGTAGCCGCCGCCGCTGCCAGCCCATCCACGTCAGCCCTGCCGCGGCAAACACCGCCATCACGCCAGACAGCCAGCGCCAGACATCCTGATACTCTTCATGAGCATTAGCACACAGCGCGCCTACGCTCAGGTCGCAACGCCCTCCGGCATCTACAAGTTCGATACCGGACTGCCTGGCCAGCGGCTGCCAGACCTTCGGGCTATAACGTCGCCACTGCCGGTGGCTAAGCTGCCAGAGCTCGCCGTTTTGCAACAACCAACGCTGCCCGGCCAGCAGCGCATCGAGATTGTCATCGGACAGCCTGCCTATGCCTGCCAGGTCGTCTGGCCGCTCCCGCACATGCAGCGAATTTCTTAGCGCAGCCGCCGTTCCGGGATGGCGCAAAATATAGTGCCAGGCGCTGCTTCCACCAAGAGGATAGACAGGATTAGCGTTGAACCAGGCGGCAGGCGGCATGTCCTGCTGGCAAAACGCTCTGATAAAGGGCTGCACCGGGGCGGGCAATGAACGCTCATTCACGCAGCGATTATCCAGCTGATAAAGCGCCGTAAGGTCAGCCAGCGACCAGGTGGATAGCTGAGGGTACATAGACTCAGGCTTCAGCAAGGCGACATCCAGCTGCTGCAATGTTTGCAGTGAAACCTGCGCCGCTGGCGTGGACTGGCTTAACGCGGCGCTAAACTGCGTCATCTGCTCATTGAGATCCGCGCCACGTGCTGCTGCGGGCAGCCAGAAGCTGGCGCACAGGCAAAGCAGCGATAAATGTAAATCGCGCGAGAGACGCAGGGCCACGAGGAGAACCTTAGTCAGTAGAGGATGGCAAGGTTGTAGCTTTGCGCCAGGGGATTGTCAAAAGATTACGAAGAAAGAAAGCGGCTTCTCTCTTCGTAATACAGCAGCGTCAGTAGTATTCCACCGTGTTTTTGATGGTGTAATGCGTGACGGCTGGCGGCGTGACCGAGTCATCCGTCATTTCCAGGTCGCAGGACAGCGAGTTGAAATGGCTGTCGTAATCACAGGTCTGCTTAGCCACGCCGATGACTTTGCCGTTCAGGCTGGTGGTCGCGCTGTAATTCAGCTTTTTCTTTTTATCGACGCCCGCTTTTGCCACGATGGAGAGCTCGCTGTCTTTTGATTTAGTGACCTTGCCCAGCGGATAACCTTCGCCGTCGTACCTGTAGGTCACCAGCACGTCTTTGCCCTTCGCGGCGGTCACGAAATCATTATCATCGGTGTCATAGCTGATGCCTGCTGCGGGCAGCTCAGCAAGCTGGCATTTCCCCTGCAGCCTGACGCGCTTTTCCTGGCTGACCGCATCAACATAGTAGTTCGCATCCAGCGTCAGCGACGCCCCGCTGTTATTCTCCAGGTCGTGAAATTCGAGCGTGTCGAAGCAGCCCTCTTCCGACAGCGTACCGCTGACTCTCTTTAAAACCTGCCCCTGTTCGTTCATCAGGGTCTGGCTAAAGTCCTTTACCGGACCGCGCATCGGGTCAAAATCAAACTCGTTAGAAAAACTGGCCATTTCCGGCGTGTACGCCTGCGGTGACGTCGAGTTGTCGCACCCGACAAGCCCTAAAGCCAGCATACCGAGGATAATGTTTTTCTTCACGTTTTGCCGCTCTCCTGTTTTTATGTCATAACATGATATAAGCAAATACAACACTTTACACTAAAAGGGCTATTCTTAACTTTTAACTCAACATAAGGAAGAGATGATGAAACGTACCGTTTGGTTAAGTACGATACTGCTGATCGCTGCCGCACCGGCGTTAGCCGCACAGGGCAGCTGCGAAAAAGTTAAAGCGGACATTCAGCAGAAAATTATCAATAACGGCGTGCCGGAGTCAGGCTTCTCCCTCACCATCGTCCCGAACGATCAGGCAGACAAAGCCGGCGGCCAGGTGGTGGGCCACTGCGCTAACGATACGCAAAAAATCGTCTATAGCCGTATCGCCGGCGGCGCTGTGCCAGAAAACGAACCGCAATAAATCCCTGGCAGGGTGCCCCGCGCCCTGCCTCCTCTCGCTCTCCCGTCTATTTGCCCTCAACCACCACAACTTTGACTGGCGTTAATAACGTCTACTCCTAAATAAGTAACACTCTGCCTCGGGAACGCCCGTCACCGGGCTGCCTCAGCAATCACCAAAACTCAAAAACATAAATAATAACGTCTTCCACACGACAAAAAGTCATGGAGAGAGCGATGTCGAACCTCAATAATCCAGGCGGGATCAGCCGCCGCAGCCTGGTAAAATCTTCTGCAATTGGCGGCCTGGCGCTCGCCGCGGGCGGCATTTCATTGCCTTTTGGCATGCGTAGCGCAGCCGCCGCGGTGGCTGATGCCCTGTCGCCGGAAAGCCAGGGCAAGGTTGTCTGGGGAGCCTGTTCGGTCAACTGCGGCAGTCGCTGTGCGCTGCGGCTGCACGTGCGTGATGAAGAGGTCTACTGGGTTGAAACGGACAATACCGGGCTGGATACCTATGGCGATCACCAGGTTCGCGCCTGCCTGCGCGGGCGCTCTATTCGCCGTAGAATCAACCACCCCGAACGGCTGAATTACCCGATGAAGCGCGTAGGCAAGCGCGGCGAAGGCAAGTTTGAACGCATCAGTTGGGATGAGGCGCTGGGCATCGTCAGCAGCAGCCTGAAGCAAACCGTCGAAAAGTATGGCAATGAAGCGGTTTACATCAACTACTCCTCCGGCGTGGTCGGCGGCAACATTACCCGCTCGTCCCCTTACGCCTCTTTGGTGGCGCGCCTGATGAACTGCTACGGCGGCTTCCTGAGCCACTACGGCACCTACAGTACCGCCCAAATCGCCTGCGCGATGCCGTACACCTACGGCAGCAACGACGGCAACAGCACTTCAGACATTGAGAACAGCAAGCTGGTCGTGCTGTTCGGCAATAATCCGGCAGAAACCCGCATGAGCGGCGGCGGCATCACCTACTACCTTGAGCAGGCCCGCGAGCGCTCAAACGCCAGAATAATCGTCATCGACCCGCGCTACACCGACACGGCGGCAGGCCGTGAAGATGAATGGATCCCGATTCGCCCGGGCACCGACGCAGCGCTGGTTGCGGGGCTCGCCCACGTCATGATTAGCGAAAACCTGGTCGACCAGCCATTCCTGGATAAATACTGCGTTGGCTACGATGAGACAACCCTGCCGGCTGACGCCCCACGTAACGGCCACTATAAGGCTTATATTCTGGGTAAAGGCGACGATGGCATTGAGAAAACCCCGCAATGGACCTCCGCAATTACCGGGATTCCCGCCGACAGAATCATCAAGCTGGCGCGTGAAATAGCGGGCACAAAGCCCGCCTACATTGCCCAGGGCTGGGGCCCTCAGCGCCAGGCTAACGGCGAGCTGACCTCGCGCGCCATCGCCATGCTGCCTATTTTAACCGGCAACGTGGGGATTAACGGCGGCAACAGCGGCGCTCGCGAATCCACCTATACCATTACTATTGAACGTATGCCGGTGCTGGAAAACCCGGTGAAAACGCAAATCTCCTGCTTTAGCTGGACGGATGCCATCACCCGCGGCCCGGAAATGACCGCGAAACGTGACGGCGTGCGTGGAAAAGAGAAGCTGGACGTTCCGATTAAGTTCATCTGGAACTATGCAGGCAATACCATCATCAACCAGCACTCCGACATCAATAAGACCCACGCCATTCTGCAGGACGATAAGCAGTGCGAAATGATTGTGGTGATCGAGAACTTTATGACCTCTTCGGCGAAATACGCCGACATTTTGCTGCCGGACCTGATGACCGTTGAGCAGGAAGACATCATTCCTAACGATTACGCCGGCAATATGGGCTACCTGATTTTCATCCAGCCCGCCACCGCGCCGAAGTTTGAGCGTAAGCCTATCTACTGGATGATGAGCGAGGTTGCAAAACGGCTGGGCGACGATGTTCATCAGGCCTTTACGGAAGGACGAACCCAGCGCCAATGGCTGCAGTATCTGTATGCCAAAATGCTGGCAAAAGACCCGGCGCTGCCCGCCTATGAAGCCCTGCGTGAAATGGGGATTTACAAGCGAAAAGATCCGGCTGGCCATTTTGTGG
This sequence comes from Styx infernalis, assembly GCA_018237865.1. Taxonomy (NCBI): domain Eukaryota; kingdom Metazoa; phylum Arthropoda; class Insecta; order Lepidoptera; family Riodinidae; genus Styx; species Styx infernalis. The sequence continues at coordinate 25,552 of DWAA01000028.1, read as the reverse complement.
CCTACAAAAAATTCCGCGAGGACCCTCAGGCAAATCCGCTTAAAACGCCGTCGGGTAAAATTGAAATATACTCCAGCAAGCTGGCCGATATTGCCGCCAGCTGGGAGCTGGAAAAAGACGAAACCATCAGCCCGCTGCCGGTGTACGCCTCAACGTTTGAAGGCTGGGACTCTCCGCAGCGCAGCGAGTTTCCGCTCCAGCTTTTTGGCTTCCACTACAAGTCCAGAACCCATTCGACCTACGGCAATATTGACGTACTGCAGGCCGCTGCGCGTCAGGAAGTCTGGATTAACCCGCTTGATGCTAAACGGCGTGGGATTGCCAACGGCGACACCGTCAGCGTGTTTAACGGCCGCGGCGAAGTGCGTATTGAGGCCAAAGTGACTCCGCGCATCATGCCTGGGGTGGCCGCAATGGGCCAGGGTGCCTGGCACAATGCCGATATGGGCGGCGACCGGGTCGACCACGGGGCCTGCATTAATACGCTGACAACGCATCGCCCTTCACCGCTGGCAAAGGGCAACCCGCAGCACACCAATCTCGTTGAGATTAAAAAGATCTAAGAAGGAATCAATCATGTCCTCTGAACAACAACGCCTGTCGGCGATAGCCCTCAGCGGCCGGGTGCTCGGAGCCCTGTTTTACCATGCGCCAAACCACCCGAACTGCGACTCGCTTCTTACGATGCTCTCGGCCGCGGAATGGGTAAACGAATGGCCGGTACAGGCTCCGGAACTCGCGATGATTGCCCCGCTGATGGCGACAGGTCTGGCAGACCTCGACACGCCGGTAAGCGAAGAATATCAACGCCTGTTTATTGGCCCCTACGCGCTGCCCGCACCTCCCTGGGGATCCGTCTATCTGGACAAAGAAAACGTGCTGTTTGGCGACTCGATGCTTGAGCTTCGCCAGTGGATGCGCAAACAAGGCTTTGCCCCGCAGACGGAGCAAAATGAGCCAGAAGATCATTTTGGCTTAATGCTGATGCTGGCGGCCTGGCTTGCCGACCAGGGGCAGCAGCAGCAGCTCGATGAGCTGCTTGCCTGGCACCTGATGCCCTGGGTAGACCGTTATCTGAATCTGTTTACCGAAAACGCAGCGAATGATTTCTATCGTGGATTGGGTTTACTTGCCAGATTGACGCTCTCAGGCTGGCAACAAGGCATGTTGATGCCCGTCACGCGTAAAGAGCTGCACTTCTAAGAATCCTGGACATTCAGGAAGCCGGGCACATCCGGTTTCCTGAAAAAACGGGGATTTTCGCACCCGCCAGATGTGACAACGTCACTTAACGTTAACATTTTTAAGACAAATCTTTACTTTTATCCCACAGGCCAGAAGCCATAAGGCCTGAGCATAACTTTGCCTGCTAAACCATTAGCCCGTTAATTGTCCCCAAAACTGGAATACTCCCCGCTGCGTTGCTATAGCTCCAGACACCCTGCCGACACATGGCATAACAACAGGCCGTCCCTCCGGCGGCAATAACGCGTGCACACAGGGAGACACACTGCAATGCAAAACGCATCCTTCGCAACACGGTTCCTGCTCGGACTGCTTGCGCTTATTTTAGTGCTCGGTCTACTAGTTTGGGGCATTGGCCTCGACATCCTCAAAGCCCGCCAGGTCGATTTACTCTACCTTGGGCAGCAGCATTTGATTCTGGTCTTCAGCTCTATGGCACTCGCCCTGCTGGTCGGTATTCCCAGCGGGATATTGCTTAGCCGCCCTGCCGCCCGTCGCTGGGCCGAGTACGTCATGCAAATTTTCAACATCGGCAATACGCTGCCGCCGCTTGCGGTACTGGCGCTGGCCATGGTGATCATCGGCATCGGCGACAAACCGGCCATTATCGCCCTGTTCCTCGCCTCTCTGCTGCCCATCGTGCGGAACACTTATGCCGGACTTTGCAGCGTTCCACCGTCGCTGATAGAAGCCGCAAACGGGATTGGCATGACCAAAATGCAGCGGCTGCGTCAGGTTGAAATTCCCAACGCCTGGCCGGTGATTCTTTCCGGCGTACGTATTGCCACCGCCATCAACGTCGGTACCGCACCGCTGGCCTTTCTTATCGGCGCGAGCAGCTACGGCGAGCTTATCTTCCCGGGGATTTACCTGAACGACTTCCCGACGCTGATACTCGGTGCCGCGGCAACAGCGCTGTTCGCGCTTATCCTCGACCTTGCGCTCGCAAGCCTTGGCCGGACGCTGAGTCCGCACATCGCCAAATGACAACAATAAGGAGCGTTTATGAGACTGCTTTCACGCGTGCTGACGGCGGCGCTTGCCGCGGCATCGCTTATCGCCTCACAGGCCCAGGCCGCGCCGCTGATTCTGGCGACCAAAAGCTTTACCGAGCAGCATATTTTGTCGGCCATGACCACGCAGTACCTGGCCAAAAAAGGTTTCCAGGTAACGCCGCAGACCAATATCGCAACGGTGATTTCCCGTAACGCCATGATCAATAAACAGATTGATATGACCTGGGAGTACACAGGCACCTCGCTGATTATCTTTAACCACATTAATAAGCGAATGACCCCGGAAGAATCGTACAACACGGTCAAAAAGCTGGATGCAAAGCTTGGCCTCGTCTGGCTTAAACCGGCCGAGATGAACAACACCTACGCCTTCGCCATGAAGCGTGACAGGGCAGAAAAAGAAGGGATTACTACAATGTCGCAGCTGGTGGAACGCGTCGAGCATATTCGCCAGACCGATCCAAAACACAACTGGATGCTGGGCCTGGACCTGGAATTTGCCGGACGCAGCGACGGCCTGAAGCCGCTGCAGCAGGTTTATAACATGCCGCTGGACCGCCCGCAGATTCGCCAGATGGACCCCGGCCTTGTGTATAACGCCATCCGCGACGGCTTTGTCGATGCCGGTCTTATCTACACCACCGACGGACGAATGAAGGGCTTTGACCTGAAGGCGCTGGTGGACGATAAGGGCTTCTTCCCAAGTTACGCTGTCACGCCAGTGGTGCGTAAAGACGTGCTGGACTCGCATCCGGGGCTTGAGGAGGCGCTGAACACCCTTTCATCCGAGCTGAACAACGAGGTGATAACAACGCTGAATGCCAAAGTTGATATCGACCATGAAACCCCGCAGCAGGTCGCTCGTGAATTCCTGCAGCAGAAAGGCTTGCTCTGAGGAGGTATCGTGGAAACGTTACATTATATGATTGATAATGCAGGATATATTGGCTCCCTTACCCTGCACCACCTGTGGCTGGTGCTGATCGCCGTCGGGCTGGCCATCATCATTGGCGTGCCGCTGGGCATTCTTATCGTTCGTCATAAATGGCTTGCCGCGCCTATTCTGGGCTTTGCCACGATTTTACTGACCATTCCGTCCGTCGCACTGTTTGGCCTGATGATCCCGCTATTTTCACTGATCGGTCAGGGTATTGGCGTGGTGCCAGCCGTCACGGCGGTATTCCTCTATTCCTTACTACCCATAGTGCGAAACACCCACACCGCGCTGGACAGCCTGCCGCCGGGGCTACGTGAAGCCGGACGCGGTATCGGGATGACGTTCTGGCAGCGGTTGCGCTGGGTAGAGATTCCAATGGCGCTGCCGGTGATTTTTGGCGGCATCCGCACCGCCGTAGTGATGAACATTGGCGTCATGGCGATTGCCGCCGTCATCGGCGCGGGTGGCCTGGGGCTGCTGCTGCTCAACGGCATCGGCGGGAGCGACATCCGCATGCTAATTGCCGGGGCGGTAATGATCTGCCTGCTCGCCATCGTGCTCGACCGGCTGCTGCACCGCCTGCAGCTGCATTTTACCAAGTGGTAACAAAGGCCGTGGAACCGCATTCAAAGGAGAGTTAATAATGATAAAACTTGAAAACCTCACGCGACAATTTGTGCAGAAAAACGGCCAGACCTTCAACGCCGTCGACAATATCAGCCTGAACGTTCCCGAAGGGGAAATGTGCGTCCTGCTCGGCCCTTCCGGCTGCGGCAAGACCACCACCCTGAAAATGATTAACCGCCTGATAAAACCCTCCGGCGGCAAAATCTTGATCAACGGCCAGGACACCAACGACCTCGATACCGTGACCCTGCGCCGCAACATCGGCTACGTTATCCAGCAAATCGGCCTGTTCCCGAACATGACGATTGAAGAGAACATCACCGTCGTGCCGCGCATGCTGGGCTGGGACAAAGCCCGCTGTAAAGAGCGTGCCAGCGAGCTAATGAGCATGGTTGCGCTCGATCCCAACCGCTTCCTTAATCGCTACCCGCGTGAAATGTCCGGCGGCCAGCAGCAGCGTATTGGCGTGATCCGCGCCCTGGCGGCGGATCCTCCGGTGCTGCTGATGGATGAACCGTTTGGCGCGGTTGACCCGATTAACCGCGAAACTATCCAGAACGAGTTTCTCGATATGCAGCGCCAGCTGAAAAAAACGGTAATGCTGGTCAGCCACGACATCGATGAGGCGCTGAAGCTGGGCGACCGTATTGCGGTCTTCCGTCAGGGCAAAATCGTCCAGTGCGCAAGCCCGGACGAGCTGCTGGCGAAACCGGCCAATGACTTCGTTGGCTCGTTCGTTGGCCAGGACCGCACGCTGAAGCGCCTGCTGCTGGTGCAGGCCGGAGACGTCACCGACCAGCAGCCGACGATTACCGCTCGTGAATCCACGTCGCTGTCGGAAGCTTTCTCGACCATGGACGATAACGACATGCGTTCGATAACCGTGGTTGACGCCGAGGGTAAACCTCTTGGCTTCGTTAAGCGTCGCGAAGCGCGAGGCGCAACCGGCAGCTGTATCGACCTGCTTCACCCGTTCCGCGTGACCGGCCGCGCGGAGGAAAACCTGCGCATCGTGCTTTCTAAACTGTATGAGCACAACATGGTGTGGATGCCGATCACCGATGAAGATGGCCGCTACAGCGGGGAAATTTCGCAGGATTATATTGCCGATTATCTCAGCTCGGGCCGCACGCGCCGGGCGCTAAATATTCAGCAGAGTTAATCAACTCAATGCGCTGCCGCCCGGTGGCGCATTTTCTTTTTGAGCTTCCAGGCTTTCTCCCCCACAATAGCGCCATTCCCCCGCTACCTTTTGCGCTATGCACCGTTTACACGCCTTTCCTGACATCAGAGAAATGCTTCGCCGGCTGGTGATTGCGGTCTTCATTGGCCTGGCCTCCGCGCTGGTTGTCTGGCTGTTTCGCCAGTCTATGTATTTGCTGGAAAATGCTTTCCTGGGCGACCACGGCGGCAGCCTTGTGGCGGCCGCGTCCGCACTTTCCCCCTGGCGGCGCGTCTTGACGCCTGCGGTGGGCGGCCTGCTGGCCGGGCTGCTGCTGTGGCGCTGGCAGCGAGCAACCCGCCAGCGTCCGTCTGCGCCAACCGACTATATGGAAGCGATTGAAACCGGCGACGGTCGCCTGGACGTGCCGTCAAGCCTGGTGAAATCCGCAGCTTCGCTGATTGTCGTCGCCAGCGGCAGCGCCATCGGACGCGAAGGGGCGATGATCCTGCTGGCAACGGTTTTTGCCTCCGTATTTGCCCAGCGCTTTACCCCGGATAAAGAATGGAAGCTGTGGGTCGCCTGCGGAGCCGCTGCGGGGATGGCCAGCGCCTACCATGCGCCGCTTGCCGGCAGCCTGTTTATCGCGGAAATCTTATTTGGCTCGCTAATGCTTGCCTCGCTGGGGCCGGTGGTGATTGCCGCCGTCAGCGCCCTGCTGATGACCCATCTGCTGAACGGCGGACAGGCACCGCTTTACCTCGTTACCCTGCTCGATCCGCCTTTGCCCTCCCACTTCGGGCTGATGGCGCTGCTCGGCTTAACGGCGGGCGCCGCCGGGCCGATAATGCTGTGGCTGCTGGCTAAAAGCAGCACGCTGTTTCGTGGGCTTAAACTGTCGCCGCCTCTGCAGCTGGCGCTGGGCGGCCTGATTGTCGGCCTGCTTTCGCTGGTGACGCCAACCGCCTGGGGTAACGGTTACAGCGTGGTGCAGTCGTTTCTTTCCAGCCCGCCTGCGCTGCTGTTTGTCGCTGGCGTGTTGCTGTGCAAGCTGCTGGCGGTGATGGCAAGCAGCGGCTCAGGCGCGCCGGGCGGCGTGTTTACGCCAACGTTATTTATGGGCGCGGCGCTGGGCATGCTGTTTGGGCAGATTTGCGGGCTATGGGGAGGCGGCGAGCCGCTGATTATCCTGCTGGGGCTTACGGGAATGGCATCGCTACTGGCGGCGACGACGCACGCGCCGATTATGGCAACGCTCATGATTTGTGAAATGACCGGGGAATTTACGCTGCTCCCCGGCCTGCTGCTGACCTGCGTTATCGCCTCTACGCTGTCGCGCTGGCTACGCCCGCAGTCGGTCTACCGTCAGGGCGTTGCGCAGCCGGGATAAATCGATGTACGCCGCCAGCTCACGCTGCTCAGCCCTTGGCAGATACGGCAGCTCGCCGACCAGCGGTCCCGGCAGTTTTTTACTCAGCACGTCGATGATTTCCGCGTAGTGGGCAAGGCCTGGGTTAATACGGTTAGCCACCCAGCCAATAAACGGCAGCCCGTCATTAGCTATCGCCTGCGCCGTCAGTAAAGCATGATTGATACACCCTTCCTGAATCCCTACCACCAGCAATACCGGCAGCTGCTCCTGCACAACCCAGTCAGACAGCGGGCGCAGATCGTTCATCAGGCTACGCCAGCCGCCGGTACCTTCCACCACCACATGATCCATCTGGTCAGAAAGCCTTTGCAGGCCGCTCGACAGCAGCGAATAGTTGATTGGCCCGTTGTGGCTGATGCTGCTCTCTTCTTCGCTCAGCGCGATCGGGTTGATGGCTTCGTAAGGCAGTTTTATCGTTGAGACGCTTTGCAGTACCAGCGCATCGCGGTTTCGCAGCCCCTCCGGCGTCTCTTTACTGCCCTTAGCGACCGGTTTGTAACCGACGACGCTTTTACCGCTGGCGGATAGCGCCTGCAGCAAGGCTCGTGAAACCACCGTTTTCCCTACGGCAGTATCGGTACCTGTTATAAAGAAACGCTTAAGCATGACTGTCTCCCGAGGTAATGCTGGCAATAAATGCAAAAAGAAAAAATTAACCCGGAAAGTCTAAAAGAATGGCGCTGTAGCCAGATTGAGATAGCGCAATATTTGGTGAATCAGGTCTTAAGATTAGCCCTGCAGCAGACGAATTAATAAAGAGCCGTTATACATTGCATCTTTGACCAGCGCCGCCCCGGCCATGGTGCCACGGTTATTAAACTGCGTTCCCTCCACCACGGTGTGGCTGCTATAAGCGGGTAACGCCTGCTGGCGAATGCAGTCGGTGATGGCCGGATGAAGGATCGCTGCCGCGCGGTTAAGCGGTGAGCCGATAAGAATTTTTTGCGGATTAAACAGGTTAACCATAATGGCCAGAATGCGGCCAACGTTTTGCCCGACGCCGATAATAATGTCTTTCGCCAGCAGGTCCCCCTTCAGCGCGGCGTCGCACAGCGATTCGACGCTCAGCGGCTGGCCGTGCAGCATGGATCCCATAGACTGGCTCATGCGCTGCTGCGCCAGTTCCAGCACGCTTTCCACGCTGGCGATGGTTTCCAGACAGCCGTGGTTGCCGCAATAGCAGCGTTTGCCGTATGGGTCGACCTGCGTATGGCCAATTTCCACCAGGCTACTGCTGCCCGCGTGCAGCAGGCGGCCATCGGTGATCACCCCGGCCCCCACGTTATGGTCAATCGCGACCTGAATCACATCCCTGGCGCCCTGAGAGGCGCCAAACAGCCCTTCCGCCATGGTCCAGGCGCTAATGTCGTGCTGGATAAATACCGGCACGCCGGTGTGCTTTTCCAACGCCTCACCCAGCGGCATATCGCAAATATCATAGAACGGCATACGGTGAATAATGCCGTGAACGGTATCAATAATACCCGGCAGCGTGATAGCGATGGCGGTGAGACGTTCGAGCTTTTGCTGATGGCGAATAAAGAACTGGTCGACCTGGTAAACAATGCGCTCAAGCAGGGGCTGTGGATCCTCCGTCGGGAGCTCGACCGTGTCCTCCACCACCAGCTTGCTGCTGAGGTCGCGCAGGCCAAGAGAGATTTCACCGCGGCTTAGCCGTATTGAGAGATAGTGCCAGGCTTCTGTTTCCAGCATTAAGCCCACCGCGGGGCGGCCACGGCTGCCTGGGTCCTGAATTTCCGTTTCCTGTACCAGATGCGCCTCAATCATTTCCCGTACAATCTTGGTGATACTGGCCGGAGCCAGCTGCGCCAGGCGGGAAAGATCGATTCGCGACACCGGACCGTGGGTATCAATCAAGCGATAAACAACGCCGGCATTGGTTTGTTTAATCTGATCGATATGGCCCGGCTGACTATCAGCAACCACGTGGTACTCCCTTTATTTTCGAGCTTCGAAATAAACTTTTAGGCTATGGTTAAACACTTCAAGCGGGGTCGTCAAATATTTACGTAGGGTTGTGATTTACCGCACATAATCCCGCAATAATCTTCTTATTTTAACGCCCAGGCGGCCTCGGTTAACAGCGCTGAGATACGCTTTGCCGCCTCCGATAGCTCCCGGTGCTTCGGCCAGACCAGCCACAGTTCAGACTGCGCTTCTTGTTCATCAATGGGTAGCCACACCACATCACTCAAACGAATGCGTTGGAACGAGGCGGGAAGAATTGATACCCCCAGCCCGGCAGAAACCAGACCAATAATCGTCATCGCCTCCCCGACCTCCTGAGTAATGTACGGCACAATATGATGGCGTCGCAGCAAACCGATAATGTCGTCGTACAGCCCGGTACCGACGTGTGGGTCAAAGAAAACAAACGGCTCCTGCGCAAGCTGCTTAAGCGATACCGAGCGGCTGCAGGCTAACGGATGGTCACGATGTACCATCGCCAGCAGCGGTTCACGCAGGATAAGCGTCCAGTTCAGGGTATCCGGCAACCGCGTGTTGCGCATCAGCCCCAGCTCGAGTTCGCCTTCGTTAAGGGGAGCAATTTGCTCACGGGTATTCACTTCACGCATCTGAAGGTGAACGTCGGGGTAGCGCTGACGAAAACGGGAAAGGCTGTCTGAAACCACCTTAATAAACGGCGCGGAGGACGTAAAGCCGATACGCAGCTCGCCTGTTTCGCCCTGATGCAGGCGCGCTGCGCGTGCGGCGGCGCCATCTACCTGGCCAAGAATCTGCCTCGCATCGCTGAGAAACTGCTGCCCGGCGGCGGTAAGACTAACGCTGCGGTTGGTACGCGCCAGCAGGCGGGCACCGATTTGCTCCTCCAGAATTTGGATTTGCTGGCTAAGCGGTGGCTGGGAGATCCGCAGACGAGCGGCCGCCCGGCCAAAATGCAGCTCTTCGGCGACGGCGACAAAATAACGAAGATGACGCAGCTCGATATTCATATGTTTAAAGTATCATTTGAGATTATTAATATATTAGACAGAACATTTACACTTTTCTACTCTGTAAAGAATAAGTTAACGCCCGCGTAAGGATTTATCTTGAGTCGTACAACTACCGTCAGCACCGCCCCGACAGAGGATGCCGACGAAAGCCCTGTTTCCCATTCTGTCAGCTATATCAAACGAGGCACCCCCCAGTTTATGCGAGTGACGCTGGCGCTGTTTTCCGCCGGCCTTGCCACCTTTGCGCTGCTTTATTGCGTACAGCCTATTTTGCCGGTGTTATCCCACGAGTTTGGCGTCAGCCCGGCGAGCAGCAGTATTTCGCTTTCGGTCTCTACCGCCATGCTGGCCATCGGCCTGCTGTTTACCGGCCCGCTTTCGGACGCCATCGGGCGCAAACAGGTGATGGTAACCGCGCTGCTGCTGGCTTCCTGCTGTACGCTGCTGTCGACGCTAATGACCAGTTGGCAGGGTATTCTTATCATGCGGGCGCTCATCGGCCTTTCTTTGAGCGGCGTTGCGGCAGTCGGCATGACCTATCTTAGCGAAGAGATGCACCCCAGCGTGGTCGCCTTTTCGATGGGCTTATACATCAGCGGTAACTCCATTGGCGGCATGAGCGGCCGTCTTATTACCGGCGTACTGACCGACTTTTTTAGCTGGCGCGTTGCCGTTGCGGCTATCGGCTGCTTTGCCCTCGCCTCGGCGCTGATGTTCTGGAAAATACTCCCCCAGTCACGGCATTTTCGCGCCTCCAGCCTGCGGCCAAAAACGCTGTTTATTAACTTCCGCCTGCACTGGCGTGACGAAGGGCTGCCGCTGCTGTTTGCCGAAGGCTTCCTGCTGATGGGGGCGTTTGTCACGCTGTTTAACTATATCGGCTACCGGATGATGGAAGCCCCTTGGTTTCTCAGCCAGGCAATTGTTGGCCTGCTCTCCGTGGCCTATCTTACCGGCACCTGGAGCTCGCCGAAAGCGGGCGCCATGACGGCTAAATACGGCCGTGGCCCGGTGCTGATTGGCTTCACCGCCATCATGTTTCTAGGCCTGACGCTGACCGTTTTCTCCTCGCTTATCGTGATTTTTGCCGGGATGTTGCTGTTCTCTGCGGGCTTTTTTGCCGCCCACTCGGTTGCCAGCAGCTGGATTGGCCCACGCGCCCGCCGCGCCAAAGGCCAGGCCTCCTCGCTGTATCTGTTTAGCTATTATCTGGGATCCAGCATCGCCGGTACCCTTGGCGGCGTGTTCTGGCACCAGTTTGGCTGGAACGGCGTAGCGGCGTTTATCGGCTCGCTGCTGCTGGTCGCTTTGCTTGTCGCCTCGCGTTTGCACCACAAGGCACGCTAACCTACCGTCGCTCTCGTGTTCAGGTAAGCTTAATGCTATTTTCTTTGGCGTTAACAACCTGTTCACGAGGCCATATGGAAAAGCAAAATTATAATCACCTGACCCGTACCTTCCAGCGTCTGTCACGTTTTGATCACCTGTCTGCTATCGCAGGCTGGGATATGTCTACTATGATGCCGGCCAACGGCAGTCAGGCTCGCGGCGAGGCCCTCGCTGAACTTAGCGTGCTTAAGCACCAGATCCTGACCGACAAGAAAATCGCTACGCTCCTGCAGGCAGCCGCTCAGGAAGATCTTAATGACGTTGAGCGTGCAAACCTGCGTGAAATGACCCGTCATTATCAGGAAGCCGTACTGCTGCCGGACGCACTGGTTGAAGAGAAGTCGCTGGTCGGCACCCGCTGTGAACACGGCTGGCGCACTCAGCGCCCGGCCAACGACTGGCAGGGTTTCTCCGCCAACCTGAAAGAAGTGGTGCGCGTCAGCCGCGAAGAAGCTCGCCTGCGCGCCGAGGCCAAAGGCATTTCCCGCTACGACGCGCTGCTGGATATTTACGAGCCGGGCATGACCAGCGCCAAGCTTGACGTACTGTTTGGCGATCTGCGCGACTGGCTGCCGGAGCTGCTGCAGAAAGTCGTCGACAAGCAGGCCAAAGACAAAATGCTGATCCCGCAGGGGCCATTTGCCACTGAAACCCAGCGCCAGCTCGGCCTTGATACTATGGCGCTGCTGGGCTTTGACTTCAACGGCGGCCGTCTTGACGTCAGCGCGCACCCGTTCTGCGGCGGCGTGCCTGAGGATGTGCGTATCACCACGCGCTATAACGAAGAAGAGCTGTTCAGCTCGCTGTTTGGCGTGATTCATGAAACCGGCCACGCGCGCTACGAACAAAACCTGCCGCGTGAATGGCTCGGCCAGCCGGTTTCCCTCGCCCGCTCTACCGCTATCCACGAATCACAGAGCCTGTTCTTTGAAATGCAGCTGGGACGTAGCGCGCCTTTCCTGAAGCTGCTGTTGCCGAAGGTTATTGAGCGTTTTGGCCCGCAGCCGGCGTTCGAGCTAAACAACTTTATCAACGTTAACCAGCAGGTTGAGCGCGGCTATATTCGCGTTGATGCTGATGAAGTGAGCTATCCGGCACACGTTGTTCTACGCTACGAGATTGAACGCGCCCTGATCGACGGAGAAATTGAGGTCGACGACATCCCGGCGCTGTGGAATGAGAAAATGCAGTCCTGGCTCGGCCTGTCCACCGAGGGCAACTATCGCAACGGCTGTATGCAGGATATTCATTGGACGGACGGAGCTTTCGGCTACTTCCCGTCCTACACGCTGGGCGCCATGTACGCAGCCCAGCTGTTCAACGCGGCCTCTCGTGCGCTGCCAAACCTGGAGCAGGAAATCGCCGCAGGCAATTTCAGCGCTTTATTTGACTGGTTAAAGCAAAACATCTGGCAGCACGGCAGCCGTTTCACCACCTCACAGCTGATAACCAACGCCACGGGCGAAGACCTTAACCCGTTGTATTTCCGCAAACATTTAGAGTCTCGTTACCTGTAGTCCCCTCACGCCGGGTCGCCTGTACCCGGCGTTGTACATTACGTTACACGCCGATACCAATCACTCACTGAAGACTTTGATCCACAAGCCTATAGTTCATTTCAACGGCCCCGCAGTGGGGTTGACACACAAACAAATTCGAGGATGTCGAAATGAAAAAAGTATTAGCTCTGGTTGTTGCCGCTGCTATGGGTCTGTCTTCTGCTGCTTTCGCTGCTGACACTACCGCTACCGCTCCGGCTGCTGCGCCAGCAACCACCGCTGCTGCACCTGCTGCAAAAGCACCAGCTGCAAAAGTAACTCACCATAAAAAACACAAAAAAGCCGCTACCCAGAAAGCTCAGGCTGCTAAAAAACACCACAAAAAAGCCGCTAAGCCAGCGACAGAGCAGAAAGCTCAGGCTGCCAAAAAGCACCACAAAAAAGCAACCAAACCTGCTGCTCAGAAAGCCCAGGCTGCTAAAAAACACCACAAAAAAGCAGTAAAACCAGCTGCTCAGAAGGCTCAGGCTGCTAAGAAACACGTGAAAAAACATCACAAAGCCGCTGCAAAACCAGCTGCACAGCCAGCTGCACAGCCAGCAGCATAAGTTAAATGGGGTAACCCGTTAGCTTAAAGCGTTTACAAAGACACCCGGCTTGCCGGGTGTTTTATTAGGAATAAGGCAAAGCCTTTAGCACGTACTTATTTCTGGAGTGCGGATAATGTTGCGACGCTACAGTTTCGAGCTAATCCTCGCCCTGCTGATCATCTGCGGTATTATTACGCTGAGCTTCTGGCTCTGATAGCGTAGTACGCTGTTTTCACTCCCACTTTCGCCCCGTTCCGACTATAGTTACTGCATCTATAAAAACCATAATTATTAGCCCCTTCAGAGAAAGCTATGCGCAAAAGTGTTGTGTTGTTTTTAGGAGCTTTGATCCTTTTACCTCAACTTGGTCATGCTGATGATGACGATAGCCCCGCTAACGTTAAAACGCTGTTCTTCGGCAAAGATGACCGTATTCGCGTAACCAATCCTCAGGATGCCCCCTGGGATGCCATCGGTCAGTTGGAAACCGCCAGCGGCAACTTATGCACCGCTACGCTTATTTCGCCGCACCTGGCCTTAACCGCCGGGCACTGTCTGCTACAGCCGCCGCGCGGCAAAGCCGACAAAGCGGTAGCGCTGCGCTTTATTTCCCATAAAGGGCAATGGCGCTATGAAATTCATGACATTGAAGGGCGGGTGGATAAATCACTGGGTCGCCGCCTTAAGCCGGACGGTGACGGCTGGCTGGTGCCGTCTAACGCCGCGCCCTATGATTTTGGCCTGATTATTATTCGCAATCCGCCGTCTGGCATCACGCCGCTACCGCTGTTTACCGGCGACAAAGACGCGCTGACAGAAGCCTTAAAAACGCAGGATCGTAAAGTGACGCAGTCCGGCTATCCGCTGGATCATCTGGATGACCTGTATACCCACAGCAACTGCCTGATCACGGGCTGGGCGCAGGCTTCGGTGCTGTCGCATCAGTGCGATACCCTGCCCGGCGACAGCGGATCCCCGCTGCTGTTGAAAACGGATCAGGGCTGGCAGCTGATTGCGGTACAAAGTTCAGCCCCGGCGGCTAAAGATCGCTACCGTGCGGATAACCGCGCGATTTCAGTCACCGGTTTTCGCGACAGGCTGGAAGCGCTGGCACAGTAAGCGCTATACCTGATGCCGCTGACGCAGCAATAATACTGCGTCCAGCGGCACCGGCTGGCTGAAGTAGTACCCCTGCAGGCGATCGCACCCCGCAAGGCACAGCAGCTTAAGCTGATACTCGTTTTCCACCCCTTCTGCCGTCACCGCCATACCCAAGGCGCTGGCAATCCGCACCGTACCGCTCACCAGCGCCAGCGCCTGCTCATCGCTATCCACCAGCCCGGCCAGGGATTTATCTATCTTGATGGTGTCGAAATTAAAACGCCGCAGATAGCCGATGCTCGAATAGCCGTTGCCAAAATCATCCAGCGCTACCGCCAGCCCCTGAGATTTAAGATTACGAATGGCAGCCAGCGCGCGCTCCGGATTTTCCAGCACGTAGCTTTCGGTAACCTCAAGCTCCAGCCGCTGCGCCGGGAACTGAGTGTCATGTAGCACCCTGGCAACCTTATCCTCAAATTCCGGATCGCGGAACTGCGCCGGAGAGATGTTCACCGACAGCCGTAACGCCTCATAAGGCTCTAAATCCCGGCACGCCCGGCGAAGCACAAACTGGCCGAGGGAGTAAATCAGGCCGCTGGTTTCTGCCACGGTGATAAACTCATCCGGCAACAGTTCACCTCCGGGGCGGCGAGGCCAGCGCACCAGTGCTTCAACGGCGGTCATCACCTGAGTGCGCGCATCAATAATCGGCTGATACCAAACCTCAAACTCATCCCGTTCCAGGCCTGCACGAATATCGTTTTCAATGACTAAGCGGCGCTCTCGAACGCTGTTAAGCGCCGCATCATAGTAAGTCGTGCGCCCTTTGCCGGTGATTTTGGAATGGTACATCGCAATATCGGCGCGGCGGAAAAGCTCGGAGCTGGTGCAGTCCACCAGCGAGCCGGAAGCAATACCGATGCTGGCGCTGATGTGGATGGTGCTTCCCCCCACGGGGATCGGCTGGCTTAGATAATCCAGAACCGAACCAGCAAAAGCTGCAGATTGCTCCCCGGCGCGCTCACCGCCGAGCATCATGGCAAATTCATCCCCGCCCATACGAACCAGCATGCCGTTTGCCGGGACTCTGTTACGCAGCTCGTGAGCAATAGCCACGATCAGCCTGTCGCCGGTATCGTGCCCGTAAATATCATTCACGTCCTTAAAACCGTCGAGATCGATGAACACCACGCTTTTTTCGTCGGTATCCCCCCGCTTGCTGATGGTTTCCAGCCGCTCTATCAATGCCCGGCGGTTAGGTAAATGGCTTAGCCAGTCGGTAAGCGCGATAGTTCTGGCCTGTTTTTCACCACGAGCCAGCTTGTATAGCCCCAGGCTGCTGATGGCGATAAACACCAGAATCAGCACCGCAGCAAGCACGGCAATCCGCATGATATCGGCCGATGCCGCGTGAGCCGCCTCCGCGCCCGGCAGCCTTGACCGCCAGCTTAGGTAGCCCAGCGTCTCGCCTGACGAACTGTTTAGCGGTACGCTGGCTGAAGCCGACGCGTCGGGCGTTAAGCGCAGGTTTTCAATCTGAAATGTGTTCCCCAGTTCTTTAAGCATGCCGCTATTAATCTGGCGGCCAATCACCAGATAGCGCCGCGTGGCATCGCGCACCTGAAGCCGCCCAAGCATCGGACGAATCAGGCCAATACCGATAAATGACACGCCATAATCCGTCTGGGTAATGCCGGCGAAAATCTTTTTATCGTCCCTCAGCGTTTGGGCGTTCTGCCGAACCAGCGAGACAAACCCCTTACCCAGCTGGCTGATATCCCTCCCCGTCACTCGCTGGCCGCGAAACGAGCCCCAGAGGATGTTAAAGCCCTCATCCAGCACGTAAACGCCGTCATAAAGATTATTGATTTTGTAGCCCGCTCCCCAGGTGTTATAAAGCCAGTTCACGTCCAGCTCCGGGCGATAAATCTGATTCACCGCGTCATCCCAGACGGCGTTATCGATGACCAGCGCCCACACGCGGTTTACCGAAGTCTGAATTGCCCCCTGCACCGACAGCGCGCTGCGGTGTTCATCTATTTCATTGGTTTTGCTGCTGATGAGGTGAAGTGACAGGTAGAGTAGCGCGATGATGGACACAATCAGCCCGATCCCTGCCATAAAGACCATGGCGAACAGGGTTCCGGCAACGGGCGTACTTTTCCAGCTAAAAGGATTACGCAATTTCATCTCTCTTATCAGTGAAATAACGTGGAGACTTCCGGCTTTTTAATTTAGAGAAGTTCTATTACCGTAAAATAAGCGTAATACACCTTGAGGAAAGCGCTGCCCGATAATTAACGGGCAGCGTGATAGATCAGGCAATTTTGATAATAATCATCCCGACCAGCAGTAAGGCAAGGCCAATCCAACCTTTGCGGTTAAGGCGCTGGCCGAAGAGGATCCAGCCCGCGGCAACGGTTGCGGCAATACCAAAGCCACCCCACAGCGCATAGGCCACGGACAATTCGATGCCTTTAACCGCCTGCGCCAGGGCGCTAAACGCTGCCAGAACCGCCAGCAGGGACAGAACGCCGTACAGCGGGCGTCGGAAACCATCCGACTGCTTTAATAAAATATTGGCGGCAATTTCCAACACGATAGCCAGCAGCAGCCACAGGGCGTGAACCCACTCAAAGGACGGCATGATGATCCCCCTTCTCAGACGCTACCGGGCGTGTTTTTTTCGCTCGCGTGCCCGATTTAATCAGCGCAATACCGACAACCAGCGTGGTCAGGCCGAGTATTTTCAGCGGCGAAATGGACTCATCAAACAACAGAACGCTGAACACGGTAATAAAAAGAATACCGATCCCTTCCCACATAGCATATGCCACGCCGAGGGCGATTTTCTTCACCGAAAACGACAGTAAAATATAAGAAAGTGCGATCATGACCAGCATGAAAATATAACCTGCGTTATTTTCGCTGACGCTTGACCATTTCATGGATAAAGTGCCGGTAATTTCGGCAACGATAGCTAATCCCAGTAAAATCCAGTAAATCATGATTTCTCTCCTGACAGAGAAAATAGTGCTGCGCAAAGCCTGCAAGCCACGTCGAACGACGCGCAAGGGCAAATTAAAAAGCCAGAAAAATTGTCAGAAGAAAGGAACTATAGCGCGTTGCGCCAGTGCTGCTCACCAGAGAGTGAAGAAGTAGAAGTGATAAAAACGGTGTGCTGATTTAATGATGTACTGAACATATTGTCCATAATATTTCCAACTTATCCGCGGTGTTGCTTCTCGTCAGTGCGGATAGAAAATTGTCCTCGGTAGTTAAACACGCTGATTTTATACCATAATTCGGTATGTTAGCGGCTGACCTTTACACTCCTTTACGCTACACACCCCCCATACTGTAATGTATTTAACTGTTTTCATTGTTTAAAATAGCGTAATTAATGGATGAATATTTTACTGACGGTGTATTATTTTTTTTGCCTCGTCACACTGGAGAATCAGCAACAATGACAAAACCGATCATTACCCTTAAAGCATTAAAAGCCGTGATTATGCTGGGCATGCTGGTCATTATTCTGGTGGGGATAAAAGCCGCGGCGGATATCATTGTGCCTTATATTCTGGCGCTGTTTATTGCCGTTATTCTTAACCCGCTGATTCGGCGCCTTGAGCGGCTTCGGGTGCCGCGCGTGCTGGCGATAAGTCTGGTGATTGTGGTGATTATCCTGAGCATGGTGCTGCTGCTTGCCTATCTCGGTACCTCGCTTAACGAGCTGGCGCGAACTCTGCCGCAGTACCGCTCTTCGCTGGTGGTGCCGCTAAAGACGGTTGAACCCTGGCTGCAGCGGGTGGGGATCTCGGTTTCTGTCGATGAGTTAATGAAGTACGTCGATCCTAATGCGCTAATGACGCTGGTGACCGGCCTGCTGACCCAGCTTTCCAACGCGATGACTTCCATCTTCCTGCTGCTGCTCACCGTGGTGTTTATGCTGATTGAAGTCCCGCAGCTGCCGCGCAAACTGCAGCAGCTGATGTCCCGTCCGGAAGAAGGTATGGGAGCTATTCAGCGCGCGCTGGACAGCGTCAGCCATTATTTGGTGCTGAAAACGGCCATCAGCATCGTCACCGGCCTGGTGGTCTGGGGCATGCTCGCCGCTCTCGACGTTCGCTTTGCCTTTATCTGGGGACTGCTGGCCTTTGCGCTTAACTACATCCCAAACATCGGCTCGGTGCTGGCCGCTATTCCGCCCGTTGTGCAGGTTCTGGTATTTAGTGGGCTGTATGAAACCCTGATCGTCGTGGCGGGGTATCTGCTGATTAACTTCGTGTTCGGCAACATTATTGAACCGCGCATGATGGGTCGCGGACTTGGGCTGTCGACGCTGGTGGTATTTCTGTCGCTAATCTTTTGGGGATGGCTGCTCGGCCCTGTCGGGATGCTGCTTTCTGTTCCGCTGACCATTGCGGTGAAAATTGCGCTTGAGCAAACGGAGGGCGGCAAGAGTATTGCGGTGCTGCTGAGTGATATGAGTAAGACCTGAAAATTGTGCCCCTCACCTGGTTCTCTCCCTGGAAAGGAGAGAATCAGGATGAGGGGAAAAACTACTCCGGGTCTAACTCAAAACGCTCCGCGATATACCCCAATGCCTGAGACACGCCATCCGCACTGATGGTATGCACCACGCCAGGCTCGAACAGCGTTTCGACTTCTGCACCCGCCTCCGTTAACGCCGCGGCTGCCGCCTCGCTTTCGGACCACGGAATAACCTGGTCGGCCATGCCATGAATCAGCAGCGCCGACGCGTCAGCCGCGAGGCGATAAGGTTTTGGCGAAGCAAGACGCCCGGAAAAAGCAACCACGCCGGCCAGTGGGAAACGCGAAGTAGCCAGCACGTCCAGGGCCATAATCGCCCCCTGCGAAAAGCCCAGCAGGATGACCCGATCTTTACCCGGCGTGACATCGTGCTGGTCAAAAATCGCCTGCAGCTTGGCGTCAAACGCGGCGCGGGCGTCAACAACGCGCTGCGGCCGGTTCTGCTCGGTAACGCCCGCCAGGCTGAACCACTGCCAGGCATCGCCGCCGCCGTCAAACGGCTCGCTGCCGTTCGGTGAGGCAAATAACACTTCCGGCATTACCTGCTGAACGAAGAGCCCAAGCCCTTCCAGATCCGCCCCTGAACTTCCCACGCCGTGTAACATAACGATCAGTTTTTTCATTTCCCTGCCTTCTGCTGAAACCGGTATTTACTGCTTCTCAGGCGCTTACCTTATCCCGATAGCCCCCTCCACAACAAGTAAACCACCGTTAAACGGGTGCAAGGGCCAGACTTGTCTTTGAGCAACTGCTCAAGTATATTTCACGTTTGAGCAACCGCTCAAATTTGTTCCTTTTTAGAGGCATTAACCATGCGCTTCACTAATCGCTGGCTGATTCTGGCGATCCTGACCAGCACCCTGTTCCTGATCATTATTGATATGACGGTGCTTTATACCGCCCTGCCGCGGCTCACTCTGGCGTTAAACGCAACGGCGTCAGAAAAGCTGTGGATCATTAACGCCTATCCGCTGGTGGCGGCGGGCCTCCTGCCGGGCGCGGGAATGCTGAGCGATCGCCTTGGCCACAAACTGATGTTTATGTCCGGGCTGCCGGTTTTCGGTATAGCTTCACTTTGCGCGGCCTATTCGCCCACGGCTGAACTGCTGATCGCTTCACGCGTGTTCCTCGCCATTGGCGCAACCATGATGATGCCCGCAACGCTTGCCATCGTGCGCCAGGTCTTTACCAACGAACGCGAGCGAGCGCTGGCAATCGGCATCTGGTCTGCCGTTGCCTCTGCTGCTGCCGCGCTTGGCCCGGTCATCGGTGGCGTACTGCTGGAATACTTCTGGTGGGGTTCGGTCTTCCTCATCAACGTGCCGGTCGTGTTGCTGGTTATCGTTTGCGCCTGGTTCCTGATCCCGCGAGACGCCGGGAACGCCAGCCGCCCGTGTGATTTCATCGCTTCATTGCTGATTATGCTTGGCCTGGTGGGCGTAATTTATGCCCTGAAGGAACTCAGCAAAATGGATGCCTCGCCGCTGACCGCTGTGGGTTCCCTGCTGGCTGGCGTGGTGTTTTTAACGCTGTTTGTCCGCCGTCAGCAGCGTTCGGCTCATCCAATGATCGACTTTACGTTGTTCCGTAACCGCATGTTTGCCAGCGGCATTTGCGTGGCTATCATCACCATGATCGCCTTAACGGGCATTGAGCTGGTGCTGACCCAGCGCCTGCAGCTCGTTCTGGGCCTGTCGCCGCTTTTAGCCGGGCTATCCATTTTGCCTATTCCAGTTGGCTCCGCTCTGGCCTCACCGCTGGCGGGCATCGTGCTGCCACGCTGGGGCGGTGCGAAGTTAATGGTCTTTGGCCTGCTGGTCACGACGATAGGCATGACCGGGATGGCCTTGCTTGCCGATAACAGCCTGACGCCACAGCTCGCCGCGCTGTTTGTCATCGGACTTGGACTTGGCGTAGCGTTTACCGCCGCGTCGACCTCCATCATGCTTAACGCGCCGGAAGAGAAAGCCGGGATGGTCGCGGCGATAGAAGACGTTTCCTGGGAAATGGGCGGCGTGCTCGGCGTCACCTTGCTGGGGGGGCTGATGACCGCCGTCTACAGCGCAAGCCTGGTGCTGCCGGAAGGGTTAGTCGCCGGGAGCAGCGCCTACGACAGCCTTGATGAAGCGCTGCATCTTGCTGGCTCGATGAGCACGGCGAGCGCCCAAATGCTGGCAGAGCTGGCGCGTACCGCGTTCAGCCAGGCTTATCTGACCGTAGTTATCTGCGCTGCCGTTCTGGTCGCGATAAGCACTATTGTCTTGAAATATGTGCTGCGTCGGCCTGGAAAGCAGTCCAGCCAGGCCGTTAAAAGCTGATAAGATGCCCCGTTAGCGTTTAGATAACCGTGGATACGTCATGAAAGAAGCATCGGACACGCTGAGAAGCAAAATCCTGAGCGGGGCCATTGAGCTGTTCATTGAGAAAGGCATAGAGAAAGTTACCACCCGCGAACTCACCGAGCGGGTGGGCATCTCGCGTAGCCATATCTATCACTACTTTCGCGACTGGCAAACGCTGTGCATTGAGGCGATGACCGAGTTTTTAATGGCCGACCTGCACAGGTTTACCGGTGAAACCAAAACGCTTTCGCCGGAAAACAAGCTACAGCGGCTTATCCATACCTATCTTCCTCATGCACCGGACGCAGTGTGGCAGCTCTATGGCGCACTGTGGCACCAGGCGGCGCACAGCGGCATATGGGCCGAGCTTGCGCTGGTGATGACGCAGAAATGGGAGAAGGTGTTGGCTGATATTGTCGATGACGGTATTGCCGCTGGCGTGTTTAAAGCTGTGAATGCGGCAAGAACGACGCGCCAGTTTAGCGCTCTGCTAAACGGCTATGCCGACAAACTGCTTGTCGCCTCAGCGCCTGCCGACAGGCAGCTGGCGCTGGACGACATTGACGATTTTATCCGCCTGGTGCTTCGTGCGGGCTAAATCGCTATCCTGCGGCTTATCTCTACCACCCGGTCGCTTGGCAGACGATAATAGTGCGTCACGTGCGTGGCGTTTCTCACCATAAAGGCAAAGCACTTACGCTGCCAGCTCGCCATGCCCTGCCCGTCCTCGCGCTTAACAATGGTTTCGTGACCCAGGTAATACGTTACGTCCTCAACGAGAAAGTCGCAGGCCATTTCCCCTAACCTCGACATCAGCTCCGGAATGTGCGGGCGCTCCATAAAGCCATACTGGGCGATACCGCGCCAGTAGCCCGGTGCCTGCTCGACAATAACCAGTCTTTCGCCAGCGGGTACGCGCGGCACGTTCATGATTGAGATCGTCAGCGACAGCACCTGCTGCTGCAGGGCGTGGTTGCGGGCCACGTGCCAGCGCATCACCGGTGGAATGCCGTTGCGGGTTTTAGTCAGGAACACCGCCGAGCCCTGCACTCGCGGTATCTCTCGCTCTTTTAGCGCGGCAAAGAACGTGTTGACGTCGATAACCTTTTCGTTCACCGCGTTGGATGCCGCCGCCGCGCCACGGTGCCAGACCAGCATCGTCGTGCAGACTACCGCCGCCAGCATCAGCGGAATATACCCCCCCTCCAGCACCTTAATCAGGTTGGCTATCAGGAAGCTGGTATCGACAATTAAAAAGCCTCCCGCCACCAGCGCGCTGCTCAGCCGCCGCCACTGCCAGATATGCCGCATCGCCACATACAGCAGCCCGGAGGTCATCAGCATGGTAAGAGAGACGGCAATCCCGTAGGCCGCGGCCAGGTTTTCAGAGGACTTAAAGAACACCGTCAGGAACAGCGTTACGCCCATCAGCAACCAGTTAATCGTGCCGATATAAATCTGCCCGTAGCTTTCCGCTGCCGTCTGGCGAATGCGCAGGCGCGGCAGCCAGCCCAGTTGAATCGCCTGCCGGGTCATCGAAAACGCCCCGGTAATAATCGCCTGGCTGGCAATAATCGTGGCAAGCGTGGCCAGAATCACCAGCGGGATCAGCAAGGCCGGTGGACAAAGGCGGAAGAAGATATTCTGGGTGATATCAGCCCCGGAAAGGATCAGCGCCGACTGCCCGGCGTAGTTGAGCAGCAGGCTCGGAAACACCACGCCATACCACGCGATCCAGATAGGCTTTTTACCAAAATGCCCCATATCGGCATACAGCGCTTCTGCCCCGGTGACGCACAAAAACACGCCGCCCAGCACCATAAAGCTCACAAAACCATTCGAAACGAGAAATTGCAGGCCGTACCACGGATTGATTGCCAGCAGTACCGCAGGATGCTGGGCGATGCCCCAGATCCCCAACCCGGCGATAGAAATAAACCACAGCGCCATAATCGGGCCGAACACTTTGCCTATCTTCGCCGTACCAAACGGCTGAACGGCAAACAGCAGCACCAGAATAGTCACCGCAATCGGCAGCACCCAGGTTTCCGCTTCCGGCAGGATCATGTTCAGCCCTTCAATGGCGGAGAGCACCGAAATCGCCGGCGTAATCGCCCCGTCGCCATAAATCAGCGCCGCCCCCAATAAAGCCGCCAGCACCACCCAGCGCGAGCCTTTATCTCTGGCCACCAGCAGCGACATCAGCGCCATGATCCCGCCCTCGCCGTGGTTGTCGATGCGCATGGCAAACATCGCGTACTTCACCGAGGTAATCAGGATCAGCGTCCAAATAATCAGCGACAGCAGCCCCAAAATCACCGACGGCGTTGGATTGTTTCCGGAAAGCAGCAGTACCGTTTTCAGGGTATAAAGCGGGCTGGTGCCGATATCGCCAAATACGACGCCCAGTGCGCTCCCGGCGAGAATAAACTTGTGGGGCGATGTCCCGGAGGCTTCCGCGCCGTCCGTCTGCGACAGGTTTGTCATGAACAGTCCTTTCTGTGATTTTTCTGGCAGTTGCCATGACAAAGTATAGAGGTGGATAAAAAACTTCAGATAAACAGCGGCAAATAAAAAAGGCCCGGCGATCCCCCGCCGGGCCAAAAGGTACTCCACATTAAAACCTGGTCTTAATTAAAAACCATACCGCCGTCGATAAGCAGCGACTGGCCGGTCATGTAATCGGAGTCCGCGCTTGCCAGATAAGAGACACAGGCAGCCACGTCTTCTGGTTCTGACAGACGGCCCAGGGTGATACGTTTCGCGAACTCTGCGGTGCCGTAGCCCAGCGGTTTGCCCGCGGCTTCGGAGACCTGGCGGTCAATTTCGGCCCACATTGGGGTTTTGACGATCCCCGGGCAATAACCGTTAACGGTGATGCCAAGCGGTGCCAGATCGCGCGCGGCGGTCTGGGTCAGGCCGCGAACGGCAAATTTGCTGGAGCTGTAAACGGCCAGCTCCGGATTACCTACGTGGCCGGCCTGGGAGCAGGCATTAATGATTTTCCCGCCGTGCCCTTCTGCTTTAAAGGCTTTGACCGCAGCCTGAATGCCCCAGATAACACCTTTCACGTTGATGTTGTAGACCTTATCGACGATTTCTGGAGTGATGTCCTCGATCGGCGTAGAAGGCGCAACGCCTGCGTTGTTAACGATGACATCAAAACCACCCAGTCCTTTACGGGCAGCCTCAACGGCGGCAAAAACCCGATCGCGATCGGAAACGTCTACGGTCACCTCCAGCGCGCGGCCGCCGTTGCGGTTAATCTCGTCCGCCACTTCTTTGGCTGTTTTCGCGTTATAGTCAGCCACGGCGACGGCAAAACCGTCTTTTGCCAGGCGCAGCGCGATAGCTTTACCGATCCCCTGACCGGCACCGGTAACCAGTGCTACTTTTTTCATCACAATATCCTTCTGTCGTTTAAAGAATTTGGCTGAGGTGCAGCTGACTCATCAGCAGATGGTTGTCGCTGTAATCAACCGGAATCGCGACCACCGCCGGACCGTTAACATCCATTGCGGCGCGTAAAGTCGGCTCCAGCGCCTCTGCGCTTTCCACCGCAAAGCCTCTTGCGCCGAAGGCATCCGCGTAGGCTTTGAAGTCCACCGGCCCGAAGTTAACCCCGGACAGGCGCTGATATTTTTTCTCTTCCTGAATCGCCACCATGTTATAGGCGTTGTCCACCCAGATGATGTGCAGCACGTTAGCGCCGAGGCGTACCGCCGTTTCAAGTTCCATGCTGGATTGCAGGAAGCCGCCGTCGCCGGACACAGAGACTACCTTGCGGCCAGGATTGACCAGCCAGGCGCCGATGGCCCACGGCAGCGCTACTCCCATGGTTTGCTGGCCGTTAGAGATCATCAACTGGCGTGCGCGGAAGCTATAGAGGTAACGGGCGATCCAGATATGGAAGCTGCCCATGTCGACGGTTAAGGTCACGTCGTCGTTAACGATGTCCTGCATCGCTCGCACAATGCGCAGCGGGTGCAGCGCAAACTGGTTTAGCTGCGCGCCACGGCGGCTTAACAGCTCGCGCTGATTCTGCCTGTCGACCAGAATTTCGGACGCCCGCGGGCTAAGAATCAGCGGTTTCTCGATGCGGGCGGTGAGTTTGTCCAGCGTGCTGGCGATATCGCCAACCAGCTCAACGTCCGGCACATAATTACGTTCTTCGTAGGCAGGAAGTACATCAATGTGTACCAGGGTTGCATCGCCTGTGTTCCACATCGCTGGCTCATATTCTACCGGGCTGTAGCCGATACAAATCACCAGATCGGCAAGCTGCAGCAGGCGGTCACCGGCCTGATTATTAAACAGCCCCACGCGCCCGGCAAAGCGGGCAAAGTGCTGCTGATTAACCGCCCCGGCGGCCTGATAAGTGCTGGTGACCGGAATATGGCTTTTTTCCAGCAGATGGAACAGCGCCGCGCTGTTTTCGTCCTGACTTGCCATCAGGCCGAGCAGGAAGATTGGGTTTTTAGCCCCCGCGATAAGCTTCGCAACGTCTTCGATTGCGGCATCAGGCGCAGCGCCCGCTTTTACCACACCGTTGGCAGGCAAAATATTGCCCGCTGCCGGGCCGTCGCTGGTCGTGGCAATTTCTCTCGGGAGCGCGTCAGTGTGTGTCGGAACCTAACTTGTGTCTAAAGTCGAAAGTTTCTGATTGGGGCCAATTAA